>JAQQSW010024273.1:0-10121 GCA_028646575.1 Pseudocheirus occidentalis | reverse complement strand
GGAATGCTTGTATCTCTAGCATACAAATAAAGTTTTGATGAAATTTAAACAATTCCTCTGCTTTGAAAAAAAAAAGTCTGTTCCTGAAAAAAAGTAATCCAATAAGCCTCAGAAGAAACTGAATTGCTACAAGTTGAACCTAAGAGAAAACTTTTTTTTTGAATAAAGGATCATTGCTTAAACCAGAAATACCTACCTGGGACCAAAACCCATGGGCAAAGTGTAGAGTAGATAATCAGAAAATGATCCTTTGAACTTTCTTACTGCATAAAGTGTAGAAAGAGGCAGAGATTTGGTAGGATTTCAAAAATGGTTTCAACTGAAAAAAATCTATGCTTAATTTTAAAATGACAGCCGTTTCTACATTGGCAAGTGACATAGGGATATGTTCAGCCCGTACTCTGTCAATGTAGAAATTCCTTGAATTGACTTTAAAACTATCTACATGCCACAATGCCTACCTTTTACCAAGATAGGTAACTGTATCAGCAGTGCCTTTTTCCAATACAAATTTTCATCATGACTTCAGTGAAGAAACTTTTTTTCGTCAAAAGTTTTCCCTCTGACTTAATAGATCATTCTTCTCACAAAGGATTTGTTGAGTTATGCAGTCAATTCAGGTCAGACATTTAAGACGTTCTCTTTCTAGTCTCATTTCTATTCAGTGGACTTAAATAAAAGACAGAATCCAAAATTAGGAATTATTGTCAATTAATTACTTACCAGGTCTGAGGGAGGTCAGTAGTAATGATGGCAATTAATGATACAAAGACCAAATGAAGACACAGAGGAGGGGAGAATCTATCTCTGTCATTGAGCACTGTAGAGTTTAAAAACATTCTTTCTGGCAAGAATTATTAGCCCCTAAGTTTCTGTTGGCAGAGAAAGAATCACTGCTTCTACCCATACTAGTGGAATCTTCCTGGTTTTTCTTTTTTTAACCTACCTCATGGAACCCTGGCTACTGCATCCCCTGAGCATGTGCATTTCTATGATTTACGAGAGTGTTACACTATCTCTCATTCTCCATATTAAAAGAGTGTTGTAGTACCCTGTCCAGGCATGTGAAAAAGCATAATACTGAACATATGAATAATGCTTTAAAATGCATAAATGCTTTCCTCAGAAAGGTCCTATAGAACCAGAATATTTGTAGTAACTGTGAATGACTACTTATTGAGGAATGGCTTAACAAACTGTGGACATGAATGTAATGGAATGTGACTGTGTCATAAGAAAAAATGAATATTAAACATAAGAAACAAATATTCATAAGAAACAATGAAACAAAGAAACATTCAAAGACATACAAACTGATGCAAAATTAATTAAGCAAGGCCAGATAAACAATGTAAACAATTGTTACAACAATATTAATGGGGAGTAAAGAAATGTTAAATTCTAAGTAATTATAATGACTATTCTTGGTCTAAATGTACCTCCTCTCTTTGCTGACATGGAAGACTAGGTATTGAACAGTGTAAATATCATTGCATTTGTTTCATGTTTTAGTTTAGCATAATTGATTTTTCCCCTCTTTTTTTTCCTTTTTATGATAAGAGATGGATTTTTGGGTAGAGTTGGGAAATGTAAGTATTTACAAAACAAAAGATTTCAATTAAAATCACAATTAAAATAATAAAGTGCTTTCCTCACAACAATTCTCAGAATTAGTTTCAAAAAAGATACCAATTCCATTAGAACGCTTTTTTTCTCTATCAACATATATCAATTTTCCTCCGCATCTTAAGATATGGCTTCATAAATTACATAAACTAGTCTATTGTGTGATGGCCAATCATGTGGTAACAAGCATAGCATCCATCAAGCACTGTAGCATACCCAGGATGGCTGCTAGCACGGGTTCTTAGATCTGCTTTTCTAAAGGAAAGCAACTCAAAATGGGTTAACAATCTTACTTTAATCAATCAAACATATATCATTTACCTAGTTCAGGGGAAAAAGTGAACACCCTGAACTTCAAACAGAATTTACAAGCAGACAAAGAAACAAATCAGTAGAGGGGTTTCCAACGATCTGACCATTACATCCATACCTAGTTAGTTACCAGAAAGGGAAGAACCAACATCTGGGTTTTCAAAGTTGGCGGGGGTGGGGGTGTGGGGGGAGTGATGCTCAACAGCTACTCAGAATCTCGTCTGGCCAAATCACACAACCCTTCCCAAAGTGAGCCCCAAAGCAAAAACTCACATCAAGGTATATATAGCCTTCTGGATCAGAGAATATCATAACCCTCTTGACCCACTCCCCAATCACAAAGTAATAAGGTGTGGGTATTCCTAAAAAACAAGCTTCCTGGCGCAGGCTCCATGTGACCACATTTAGCCTATAGGGGGATGAGTATAGTTTCAAATCAGGGAAGGTTCTCAGAGTCACTTAAACCTATCAAAGGGCCTAGGGGCAAGGAAGATCTTCAGATTCTCATAACAACAAGGACCTCCAAATTAAGTTAAACTGCCTTTTAGATAATACAAACACTATTGCTCTCTGAGCCAATATTCAAGGCCATTCCATCTTGATTAACTCTGTGGGCTTGTATACTACTGACATAATCACCATTACTCTAAGTTTACCTCCATACTGCAATGAAATTTTGGTGGGTGTGGGTCTTTAGAGTAGGGTGGGGCAACTTTTGCAAATACTAGTATTCTTTTTTTATGGATGAGGAAACTAATTTAAAAATGTGAAAGAATTTGCTGAAAATCCAAAAGGTGGTGAGTACTAGGAGCAGAAGACCAAAATAATTCTAATGCTGGTTCCACAAAAATAGCTATCTCTGAAAAGTAAGGATGAAATAACATAATCTGGGTTTCTCAGAGTCAGAAGGGAGCTCAAGAACCATCTATTGCAGTTTGAACCCAAAGAAAAATACCTGGACAAATGACCAAACAAATGACCTTTACTTGAAGCATCCAGGGAGATACTACTCCTTCCCAACTTGGCCTATTTCATTCAAGGATAGAATTGCTCTAGTACAATAGTTTCAAACTCAAATAGAAATGGGGACCACTAACCTGTAAAGATCCCTAAAGGCAATATATTGACTTAGTTTTAAAATATATTATCTGTATTTCATTGCATTTCTGTTTATCTTGTTCATTATTTCTGAGTTGCATTTTAATCTGGTTTTTGTCATACTAGAGAATGTGTATTTACATGGCTCAAAGCTACATGCTTGACACACAGCTGTTCTATAGCTCTCTAACACTGTAAGTTGTAGTGATGGTACTGACTTGCTTTTGTAGTAAGAGTTGCCTTGCCTGGGAGAATCTTAATCCAAAGAAATCACAAATTTAGTCCCTATTCTTATCTATGCTAGGAAGTTTTTTCTTCTATCAAGCCAAAATTCTTCTCACTATAATTTCTTTGCTTGATTCCTTGATATGTCTTTGGGGTCAGAAAAAAAACCATCAAGCTTCTACGTAACAGTCCTTAAAATACCTGAATAGAATCATTATACTCCCTCTCTACATCTCCACTCTCTTCAGACTCTCCATATGGTCACATGTCAAGAAATCAATACTCTTTGCCATCCTATCATCCTCTAGATGAGTGGTTCTCAACCTGTGGGTCGCAACCCCTTTGGGGGTTGAATGACCCTTTCACAGGAGTCGCCTAAGACCACTGCGAGACATATAATTCCAATGGCCTTAAGAACTGAGACAGTGCTCCTCTATCCATCTCTGGGTGGGAACGCCCACATGCAGATACGCCCACATACAAGTATTAAAGATTCGGGGCATTAGGAAGGTTGAGAACCACTGCTCTAGACAGTGGAGCTTATCCTATTCCTTTCTTAGAATGTAGAATTCGGAAGTTATTTCATTGTTCTGGTTTTGAACTGATGAGACCAAAGTTCAGAAGAGTAATCACCTTCCTAGGCCTGGACACTATGAGATCATTAGTTTGTTTTGTCTACAACAGTGGTTCACAACCTTCCTAATGCCGTGACCCTTTAAAACAGTTCCTCATGTTGTGTTGACCCCCAACCATAAAATTATTTCCATTGCTACTTCATAACTGTAATTTTGCTACTGTTATGAATCATAACGTAAATATCTAATATGCAGGATGTATTTTCATTGTTACAAATTAAACATAATTAAAGTATAGTGATTAATCACAAAAACTATATGTAATTATATATGATAAAATATTTATTTCTAATTACAAATAAATGAAATTTTGTCTTGAAGCATGGTGTAGCATGGGCAACAGTCTTAACATAACAACGGTAAACTACATTTTGCAACAGTATGCATAAAAAGCCAATGTCAGGGCGAAGGTTGAGATTGCTTCTTTCTCAGCGATCAAAAATTCTCGGGGCAGTCTTTGCAAGAACACAATGAAGATCACCTTCCACAACAAGTCTACTTCTGTATGTGGACTTGATACCAACAAGCTGGAAAACCCTGTTTCACAAAGATATGTTGGTGGAAATGCAAGAAGGCACAACACAGTCTCAGATAGAACCAGATATGACTGCAAACACTTGATCCAAAATTTCGTAACTTGCATTGTAGAGAAATCAGTTCTTGCTGCATCACTGTTAATAAATTCAATGAACTCCTCTTGTGCTGTCTCAGGAACATCTTCAATTTTGACTGTGAATGGACTTCTGGCAAGTGCAAATGGGGAGTCAGGTAGATTTGGAAAGTACAATGAAATTTCATCTGCAAGCACGTGCAAGTGTTGTTTCACAGAAATTCTCATTGTAATCCTTTTGTCGAGTTCAATGTCTTCTTCCTCAAAGAGAGCAGATAAGGTAAGCAACATGTAAATTTTATTTTCATCCAATTGTTTTTGCCAAACGTAAAGTTTCATTTGGAATGATTGGATCTTTTCAGACAAATCGAGGCATGTTGCATTTGGTCCTTGCAGTGATAAATTTAACTCATTCAAGATGGCAGAGATGTCAACCAAGTAAGCTATTTTCTGCAGTTCACTTTTATCACCGAAAAGTGCTTTTTGCACTGCTGTCTTGCTTTCTGATTAAAAAATGTTTTGAGTTCATCATGAAGCTCAAAAATGCTTTTTAAAACTTTTTCTTGGCAATCATCTCACTTCAGTGTGAAATAGCAGAGCATTATTCAGCACATGCAGCTCATTGTACAGTTGCAAAAAGTCAGCTGTTTAAAGTGCTCACCTTTGCAAAATTGACAGAACTTATGACGCTTTCCATTACTTCTTGTAACTCTTGTGGCAGTGTCTTCATTGCTAATATTTGCCGATGAATCGTACAGTGAGTTTTGATGACTTGATGACTCATTCAGTACCAAACACTGAAATCCAGATCGACCTCCTAGTGTAGCTGGAGCACCATCTGTGCAAACACCACAAACCTTTTCCAAAAAGATCTTATGCTCTTTCAGAAATTAATCAACTGTGTCAAATACATCATGTGCAGTAGTTGTCATTTCAAGAGGTTTGCAAAAAAGAAACTCTAAAAAGTTGCCACCTTTAACATACCTCATGTAAACCAGTAACTGTGAACAGTTTGCAACATCTGTAGATTCATCAAGCTGGATACTAAATATTGTAAGTGGAGCAGATTTAATTTCCTGGATTACCTGATCAAGAATATCAGCAGACATGTCATCTATTCTTCTGTGGACAGTGTCATTAGATAAGGAAATTGCCCTCAATTTCGTAACAAATTGGTCTCTGATCATAACTCGAACAATGTCTTTGGTTGCTGGCAACAGGAAATCCTCAGCAAAGGTGTGAGGTTTCATACCTCTGGTGATACTGAGTGCCACCAAATATGAAGCTTCAATGGCTGCTACATTTTCTTTGTGGTACTTGCCACCAGTGTCAAGTCTGGCTTTCTTGAGTCCATCAGCTTTGCTTCTAAAATAGCTGGTATCCTTGCCAGCAAAGCTTGGATGCTTGCTATCAAAATGGCATTTTGGTTTGTTCGGCTTTATAGATTTGGCTGATAGAACTTCACAGCAAATAACACATTGTGGTTTCTCAATTCCTGCTGTGATTATTGAAGTAAAACCATACTGTAAAAAATCCTCACTATATTTTCTTTTCTTAACATTCTTCTCTACATGATTGTCATGGGATGGTTTGCTAATGAAGATTATATATAACAATAGCTTTAATAATACAAAAGATGATACATGGCATAGTTCAGTCAATGCAATTCATTAACATTTCCTATGATTTACCATTATCTGTGGTTTTTTTTACATACCTGCTACTATCACAAGGGGGCAGTATTCACATCAACCACAGCTGAATATAAATTACCAATATAAAAACACCAATTAGCATCCAGATTACGTTCCAGTGGTTCAGATATTTTTTGCAGTAGTTGATGATTTTACACTACATGATTTTACATTTACCTAGTAATTATAATTCATGAAGTGTCGTTTTACCTCCAATACTGCTGCTTTCAACACAGCAGCTGCTCTCTACACAGTAGCTGCTCTCTACACATGTGCAACTTGTCTGCATAAGTACATTATGGCGCCAACCCTGTCACATACATTTGTGCAGGATGTATTGGGGTTGGTGTGATGATGTCATCACACTGGGTACTCATATATGGGCATATCTGTATGTGGGTAGAACCCCCTGGAGACAGATAGAGGAGCAGTGTCTCAGTTCATAAGACCATCAGAAATATGTGTTTTCCGATGGTCTCAGGTGACCCCTGTGAAAGGGTCGTTTGACCCACAAAGGGGTTGCAACCCACAGGTTGAGAACCGTTGGTCTACAATTTGGGAGAGGGAATTCCAAGCTCTTCTACTCCTGAAAAGTCATATTTTGATGCAAGGAGGTGGTGTTGAGTTACTGAAATCTATGCAGCAGTTTCAAGCAAGTTTGGATAAACTTTGAATGCTGTCTCAGGAAAAGACTGCTTTCTGAGAACTAGCCTAGGGAATCATCGCAAGTAGGCTAGACAAACTGTCATGAATTCCTGGAACAAAGTAATCCATGAAACAAAAATTCAAATACATTCAGTCAACCAAGGCATTCAGTCAACTAAGTCTCAGCTCCACTTCTTTGATAATAGTAGCAGGCTAGCAGAAAAGGGGGACAGAGGCTGCTAAGAACCATACAGGTATTAGATCATCTATAAAAGATAATTAAACTCTTGGTATTCCACATGTGATCATTTTCCATTGGTCAACAAGTGATCATGTTGCTGGAATAAATGAGCTATATCAATCTCAGTATTTCCCTGATGAATAATAAAAAAATAAAGGGAAGTTGCAGGTCAATGAAAGGATAAATCCACAAGTTTTCCTTGGGAAGGAAAATAAAGGAGCTTATGGTAGTTTTGTCCAATGTCCAAAGGCAATAAGAAATATCATTTCATGGACTATTTTGTCAACTTGTATTTTAGTACTTGTGACAGATATTTACAAAATATCAGCATGGAAATAAGTATAGCATATCTGACAACAACATATACAGAGAATAAGGAAATAGAGAAATCCTGTAAAGAATTAAGTGAAATTTCCCAAATTAAATTAAAACATCCTTGATACTAAGGAAAAAACAAAATATGGGAGGAGAGGAGGATGGCAAAACGAGTCAGTAAGTATTTTTCTGGAGTAAAAAGATGAGAGGATCTTAAGCTATGTAGAGTACACTAAAGCCTCCTAGGTATATAAAACTATCTTTAAGGAAAGAATCACTTCTTTTACAGCATGATGAATGTGAAAATATGTTCAACATGATTGTATATGTGCAACCTATTCAGATTGCTTGCTATGTTGGGGAGAGGGGAAGGGATGGAGTTGGGGAGAAAATTTGGAACTCAGCATTTTACAAAAATGAATATTAAAAACTATCTTGGAGGGTAGAGTCAAGACTCAGCAAAACTCTGGAGTTCTCTTCATAACCACATCAAATACCTATAAAATATGCCTCTAAAAAAACTTTAAAGCTCTAGAACTCACAAAATGACAGAGTAACAAAGCTCCCACTGAAGGCAGCCTGGCAGGCAAAAGGGAAGGGGTTAATTGCACTGCACTGTGAGCACAGACCAGTACCTCATGAACCCACAGCAGGAGTCATAGGACCACTAGAAGAAGCCTTGGCTGGAACACAAATCACTGGCAGCTGTGGCATTTTCCAGAATTACCAACCCAAAAGAAACAAGGACTGAGTGAAAAGTGAGTGGAACTTGGCTAAATTTGGGGGAGAGGGTCCAGACAACTGCCACAGGGCTAGAAATGGCTGAAGCAAGGGCCCTGCAGCCACCTCCACGTGGCTGCTTCAGAAGGTCCCAGCCTGCAGATGGCAGGGGTGCCAAGTAACCATTCACTGGCCAAGTGCTCTTGCCTTGAGCTGTCTAGATACGGACTGTGGTCCTGAGTGGTGGTCCTGAGGTGCATTTTCAGTGAGTCAAAGCTGATGGGTGCTGCAGAAACAGTGACCTCCTAATAGTTCTGGCAGCTGCAAAAACCCCAGTCATTTGAAGCAAAGGTCTCCCCTCTGAAAGCAGAGTATTACTGAACCTAAAAGTCAAGTAATTGAGTGGCAACATGAGTAGGCAAAGGAAGCAAAGCAAATCCAGCAGTGTAACTTTAAATTCCTTTTTTGGGGACAAAAAGCAACAAAGCATGGAATGGGAGGGAGACAAAAGAGGCAGAATTCCTGCACCCAAAGCTTCCAAGAAAAATGTAGACTGATTACAAGCCATAGAGCAGCTTAAGGATTTTGAAAACCAAATAAGAGAAGTAGAGGAAAAATTAGGAAGAGAAATAAGAATGATGCAAGACAATCATGAAAAGAGAGTCAATACTTGACTGAAGAAAATAACACCTTAAAAATAGATGAACTCAAATGATAAAAGTGTCCCAAAAAGCCAATGAGGAGAAGAATGCCTTAAAAAGTAAAATTTATCAGATGGAAAAAGAATCTCAAAAGCTCTCTAAAGAGAATAATTCCTTCAGAATTAGAGTGGAGCAAATGGCTGCAAATGACTTTATGAGAAATCAAGATATTATTAAACAGATACAAACAAATGAAAAAGTAGAAGGCAATGTGAAATATCTCCTTGAAAAAACCAATGACCTGGAAAGTACAACAAGGAGAGGCAATTTAAAAATTATTAGACTACCTGAAAGCCATGATCAAAAAAGGAACTTAGAAAGCATCCTTTAAGAAATTCTCAAGGAAAATTGCGCTGATATTTTAGAACCAGAGGGCAAAATAGAACTTGAAAGAGATCACCAATCACCTCTTGAAAAAGATCCCAAAAAGAAAACTCCTAGGAATGTTATAGCCAGGTTCTGGAGTTCCCATAGCAAGGAGAAAATATTACAAGCTGCCAAGAAGAAAGAAATGCCATGGAAAGACAATCAGGATAACCCAGGATCTAGCAGCTTCTACATTAAGGGATCAAAGGAACTAGGATTAAAACCAAGGATCACCTACCCAGCAAAATGGAGTATAATGTTCAAGGTGAAAATATGGTCATTCATTGAGGTAGAGGACTTCTAAGCATTCTTGATGAAAAGACCAGAACTGAATAGAAAATTTGACATTTAAATACAAGAAGCATGAGAAGGTAAACATGGAAAAGAATTCATAAAGAACTTATCAAAGTTGAACTATTTACATACCCACATGAAAAAAGGATAATTATAACTTATGAATGTTTTCTCAGTATGAGGATAGTTGAAGGGAATATAAATGTGTGTGTACATATATATGTGTGTGTGTGTGTGTGTGTGTGTATGTGTATATATATACACACACAATATATACACACACATACATATATATATCTATAAAGGAGGGTGTATATGCATATGAATACATATGTGAGTGTGTGTATATTTATGTGTACATAGACCGAGGGCACAGGATCAACTGAATGGGATGGGATAATATTTTAAAAGGTTAAATTGAGATGTGGGAGAAGAAGAATATGAGAGGAGACAGGGAGAGACAGAATGGGGTTAATCCTCTCATATAGAAGAGGCCAGGGATAATTGTTATAATGGAAGGTAAGAACAAGAAGGCAAAAGGGAATGGGTCAACCTTACTCTCATTGAAGTTGGATTAAGGAAGGAATGACATACACTCTAACTTGGGTATCTTCCCCTACAGGGGAAGGAGATGAAAGG
>JAQQSW010024272.1:0-10122 GCA_028646575.1 Pseudocheirus occidentalis | reverse complement strand
CCCCTGGCCCAACCCGCGGTTTGAGGCCAGGCTGGTTATGGCTCCCAGAATACTGCAATAAGCCCTTCGTGGCCAAACCTGCTGAGCTGCCTTCTGCAGGAGATGTGTTTTTCTGTACTTTTGTGAAATCTGGAGCCCTAAAATTTGTTTAGAGTCATTTTATGGGTATTTGAGGTGGCTATATGGGAGCTGCAGAGTTTTCTTGCTTCTGTGCTGCCCTGTCCTATTTCTTAAGTTCAATAAAGAGAGGGAAGAGTGAATGGGAGGGTATTCTCACATTTCTCAGCATTCCTGCATCCTTATAACTGTTTAGATTTAAATAAATATCTATTCCAGCAGAAGAGTTTAATGACAAATAAAATCAACAGCTATGGCTTGCTTTGGGTGTGCAGGTGAGGAAGTGAATGAAGTTCAGGATTAATAAGTTAAAAGGAACAAGGTTTCAAGCAGTTTAACTAAAGAGACTTATGAAATTTCTTCTAAGAACAAATATCTTCACCGTTCATTGCTAACCTTAAATACCATTTAGGGCTCCCATTATTTTCCCTCTTATAAAAGCAATACCATTTGTTTTAAATGCCTACTTGTGCTTTGTGCAGTAATTATTGTTTCTTCCTTATTTTGAGGTTTCTACCAGTGTGTTCTAACTAATGTCTTGCAACACACATTTGCCCTAACTCCAATTCTGAAAAAATCCTCTTCTCATTTGATATTGAAGAGACTAGTCCTTTACAATCTCTCTTCTCTTACAAGGATTGCAGAAAAATTTATATAAATGGATTAGCATGGAACATCTGATTTATAAGACTCCTTCTGATATTTTCATTCAGAAGTACTATATTCGAAGTATCATAGACCCTATCAGAGTCCTTAGGGTACATGGGTATTACATATCCAGTGCCAGAAGGGACCTTAGAGTTTTTTTTAAAGTACAACCCCATCATTCAATCAACAATGTATGAGATTCTAGAGAGATGAGGTGAGTTTCCTGATGTCATACAAATGGTAAGTAGCAGAGCTGACAGTCAAATCCAGATACTCTCACTACCAATCCCATATTCTTTCTATTATTTCATGAAATAAAAATTTCTAGTCAGTTAGGTGCCACAGAGAATAAAGAGAGCATGGGGCCTAAAATCAGAAATAAAAACTACAATAAATTCAAATCTAGCCTAGGACATTTACTAAAGGTATAACTCTAGGGAAGTCACTTAATTATCCGTAAGTCAATTAATTATCCGTAAAATTGGAATAATAATAGAATGTATTTCTCATGTTTATTATAAGGATCAAATGAAAAAAAATTCAAGCTTCTTTGCAAACCTTAAAATACTCTAGAAGGTAAAGTCAGAGACTTGTTTTACCTCTCCTCCAAACCACTCCAGATAACTTTTAAAATGACTGCAAACAGACCAAGCTGGCAGTGGAGAAGCAGCAAAGTCTCACAGTTCCCACAGAGCCACCCTAAATACCCATAAAATATGACTCTAAACAAATTTTAGGGCTCCCAAACTCACAAAAATACAGAAAACACATCTCTTTCTGAAGGCAGCTCGGCAGGAGGGGCGCATTGCAGCAGGCTGGGAGCGGAGACCAGCCCAGCCCCAAGAGAAAACCATTTGAATACTGTGGAAACACTATTAGTACAACCCAGGATCTGGAAGCTTCTACACTGAGGGAACGAAGGGCCTGGAATATGATATTTCAAAGATCAAGGGAGCTGGCATTAAAACCAGGAATTACCTACCCAGCAAAATTGAGTATAATGTTCCAGGGGAAATTATGGACACTCAATGAGGTGGAGGACTTTCAAGCATTCTTGCTGAAAAAACCAGAACTGAACAGAAAATTTGACAATCAAACACAAGAAGCATGAGAAGGTAAACAAAGGAAAGAAATCATTAGGAACTTATCAAAGTTGAACTATTTACATGCCAATATGAAAAGTGCTTAGTGCAGTGCCTAAAACATAGTAGGTGCTTTATAAATTCATTTTGTCTTCTTTCCTTCTCTCTTTCTTATAGATTCATGCTCATGGAAATTTATGTGGAGAGTCAATTATGGTTGCTAGGGCACACTAGTGATTCCTGAATTAAATAATTGCTAGAGAGGTAATGTAGATCTTGGGGTGGGGGTGCAGAGCCAATATGACAGATTAAAAGGAGAAACTTGCTTAAGCTTCAAAATGTGACTCTAAATAAATTTTAGAGCTACAGAACCCACAAAGCGACAGAGAAACAAATCTCCCACTGAAGGCAGCCTGGCAGGCTGACAGGAAGGGTCTACTTCGCCAAGCTGGGAGCAGAGCTCAGTCCTGCTTGAGTCAGGTGGTCCCAGACCAGGGACAGCCCTGACCAATGGCACAGAGTGGCCAGAGCAGACTTTAGGAAAGTGAATCACTGGTGGTTTCTGTATTTCTCAACCCATAAATGCCAACGAGAAAAGGTTGGTAGGGAGCATGGTTGGAATTGGGTGACTAAAGAGCATGGTCTGGCCCCTGCACCTGGGGTGCAAGGTAGCATAGGCTCAGTGGCTGCAGCTACTGCCCCATGGCTGCATCCAGACAGAGCTCCCGGCCTGCCAATAGTAGCGGGGCCAAGCAATCATTCAGAGATTGTCATCGCTCTTGCTTTGACCTGCTTGGATCTGGGTGACACTCTTGGGCGGTGTTCCTGGGGTGAGTAACAACAGTGTCCAGAGCATGTGATAGCTGTAGAGAGGGTGCCCTCCGCATAGCTCTGCCAACATCTGCAAAAAGCGCAGCTATTTGGTATACAGCTGTCTGCACTCTTGAAGCAGAGTGCTACCATGGCAAGAAGCTCAAAAGTTAAGTAATTGGCTGGCAATATGAACAAGCAGAGGAAGCAAATCAGATCTTTGAGTCCTTTTTTGGGGACAAAAAGAATCAAAATATGGAACCAGAAGAAGTCAACAAAGTCAAAACTCCTGCCTCAAAAGCTTCCAAGAAAAATAAGAACTATTTACAGGCCATGGAGGAGCTCAAGAAGGATGTTGAAAATCAAGTAAGAGAAGTGGAGGAAAAACTGGGAAGATAAATGAGAATGATACAAGAGAGGCAATGTAATAGTGGCTAGAGAGTTGGCCTTGGGACCTAGAAGACCCAAGTCCAAACCATGCTTCTGATACATTACCTATGAGCCCATTGCTAAGTCACAACTTCATAGTGACCCTAGAACCTATAGAAGGTGACAAGTTGTTGGTATACATTAGTGCAATTGTCACATATTTAAATTTATATAGCTATAACTATATATATAATGTATGTATATTTCATATATAATCTACAACAGTAATAGTGATATATATATATAGGTTTTATGATATGAAGTAGATCATTTGATCCCTAAAAGAATTTTGTGAAATTTTAACTTGTCTTTGATCATTTTTAATCTTTTTCTGTTCTTTTAAAGTCTCCTTCCTGGCACTGTTTTCACCTCTAATTCATTTTCTCTAGGTAATAAGTATTGTTATATTGCCCATAGGTTACTATTTACTTTTAGTATACGAGGCTTGTGAAGGTGAAATCTTCCTAGACCGTATGATTGCTAATTGGTAGAACTAGGACTTGAGTCCAGGCTTTCTAGCAACCATTTCTATGTACTTTTCCACTAAGGAGTTACTGTGAAAATGTCTTTTTTCTCTCCAGTAATAATAAGTTGTGTAGCACCTAGTTTGGTTTCTCTCTGAATCTTCACTCTTACTGGTAGGTTAGATCCATGGAGGGTGCATGATAATGTTCTAAGAGTAATTGTGAGTGGTTGGATTTCTAATACTTTTACTTGCAAATCCTCATATACCATGCCCCTCATTTAACCAGTTGATATCAATTAGTTTTTACAAATGGCAAAAGTTACAAAAACATTCTCTCAAAATTGGAGTGAATTCTCCCCTCTATATACACACAATTCTTGTGGAAGTGGGCTCAAATTTATTGCACAAAGGTAGCGGAGTAACCGTTGAGGTGGCATATAAGACCTAGGGATGACTTCTGACTTTTGGAGTCCTTTTCTCCCTTGTTGGAGTATACAGAAATTTCTTTATGGTTTTGGCATTGTTGATAGAGTTACTCCCTCTCTCAGTTGGATTAGCTCCATGTAGCTCATGGCATTTTGGATAAAGGTTCAATCTACTGTTAGGCTAGATTGAACAAGCTGTTCCTCAGGGTTGGCTCCTCATAAAACTCAACTATTAATGTTACTGATTCCTGTGATCTCTGTTAATGAATTTAGTTGCTGAATAGACTTCTACTGGTTCTTCTATTAGAATGTTGAGTGAAGAGACACTTAAGGAGGGGAGAGACTTCAAACAGGCTGAAACTTGGTCCGTTACTTCTCTAGATACTCATTCATCTAAGATGAGGCAAAAAGAAAAACAAAAGAGACAGATATTTATTTATGGTGGCTGAGTGCAAGGTAAGATCCAGGTTCTCCTCTAGTTTCTAGTATCCAACATAATTCCTATTTACTCCAAAGCTGTCAGAGAATTAAGTAATATTAGGATTTAGGGTGGGGATTATTGATCCTTTTGTGTGACAACTCAAGTATACTTCTGCTATCAATGCTTGTTTTGAAACCAGCCAGAAAATCTTTTTGTCAGCTCATAATACTAGTCTCTCAGGCCCTAAAGACCAGAAGAATTCTTCTCAAATTACAATTTTTGGGGGTTGAAACTAGGCAGAGAATATTTCTTTTGTTTTAAGAGTGGGACCCTCATTGCCAGGTATCCTATTAAATCATTTGTTTTTGTTACCTTTGGGATGATTTCAATTTTGTACTTATTTCAGGTATTGATGGTGGAAATACATGGATATTACATTTGAAGATAGTAGATGAAATCATAGAGTTCTGTTCTAATCTCACAATGGCATAGAGGCAACCTTGGTTTCTCCAAAGATATGCCAGTTATGTCCAAGCCTTGGCAGGTTTCCCTTGGTGGAAAGGCTTTCAATATGGACCAGGTAATAGAGCAAGTCTATTTTCTCTAGGCCAGAATAACTCATCATAGAAAGTTGCATCAGCATCAAGCAGGCCACCTCAAAATGAAATTGATTTGTCCCTGGCATCTCATGAAACAAAGAAAAGGAATGTAATGGACCTCAGTTCTGTGAAGCCTTCATACTCTTTTGCAGTAATAGTAGGAGAGACTACATGGAAGCTATGAATCACACAATTTTTGTATTGTTAACAAACTTCAATGTAATTGCTGGTAATCTAAACTTGACATATATTTTCAGTGACACAAGGGTGAGCATATTATTGCTATAATGCGATCATATAAATCTTGACACTTGCTGCAACTGAAATCAGGTGAAAGCAGGAAGTTACAGCAAGATTAAAAGATGTCTCAGAGGCACTATTTAGGGAAGGGAAACAAAATGATAGAATAGGTTTCATAGTACATTCCAAAGCAACAAGAAATATTACTTCAGGAGATATTTGATAATCATGTATTGAAGCACTAATTACAAGAATTTGTACAAAATATCAACATGAAAATAATTGTAGCACTAATAATAGTTTAAATGATTGAGAAATTTTACTTTTTTATATAAAATTTTACTTTTTAATAAAAGAACTTTATAAAGACCTCTGGGAAAAGGAAAGGAGTAACAAGAGGAAGAATAGGTGGAGGAGGAGAAGAAGGTGAAGGAAAAGAAGATGAAGGTGAAGAAGAAGAAGAAAAGAAGAAGAAGAAGAAAGAGAAGAAGAAGAAAGAGGAGGAAAAGGAGGAGGACGAAGAGAAGGATGAGGATGAGGAGAAGTAGGAGGGGGACGAGGAGGAGGAGGAGGAGAAGAAGAAAGGATGAAGAGAAGGAGGAGGAGAAGAAAAGGGATTGGGGAGGAGGATAAGGGGGAGGTGAAGGAGAAAGAAAAGAAAGAAAGAAAGAAAAAAAGAAAGAAAGAAAGAAAGGAAGGAAGGAAGGAAGGAAGAGGAAGGAAGGAAAAAGGAAGGAAGGAAGAGGAAGGAAGGAAGAGGAAGGAAGGAGAAAGGAAGGAGAAAGGAAGGAGAAAGGAAGGAAGGGAAGAAGGAATGAAGGGAGGGAGGAAGGGAGAGAAAAAATAATCTCTACTCTAGGTTTCTACTTGGGTTCCTTCTTCTTTTATATCCTTAATCTATGAAGTTATATACTGTGCCTTGGAAAAATACCATTTGTCCTCCAATCCCTACAATGACTGGCAAAAAGTCTTGTACACAATGAATGCTTAATAAAATTTAATAAAAATTTCACGAGGGTGCCAATATAACTCACCTGAGATCTCTCATAAATTCTTTCAGATTCTGCTAAAAAGTGAATCTGAACAAATTTTAGAGTTGCAGAATCTTCTAGGAGACAAAGCATTGCAGATTTCCAGCCTAGGACAGCACAGAAAGTCAATGGGAATTATTTCTTGCACTGGACTGAGGGAGCACAGAGCATGTAGGCTGTACCAGCACAGACTCTACATTAGTGGAGCAGAAGTGGGCCCTGGTGGACTTAATCACTGTGGCAGTGATGATTTCCAAACCTCTCAGCACAGGCCAGGGGTCAGTCAGAGCTGGGTGATAGACAAGAGCAGTGCCTGCAGCAGCAGTAACAACTACTTTTAGTGCTATCAGCCCACAGACTAAATATTTGAAAGTCACTTACTCTAACTTCTAGAACCCAAGATGGCAGAGTTAACTGTGAGTGCTCTCATCCCCACCTTGTTGACCTTGAAAAACCTGGAGAATATTTCCCCAGGAAAAGTCCTAGAAGAATGGAGCTAGTAGAAGGGGCACAGCAGTCTTTTAGCTCAGGAGACTAGGGAGATTGACAGGAAGGATCACTCTTGCTATGACTGAAGGGGACCAGTACAGAATGGAGGCATCCCAGCAAGCCCTAACTCAGCACATCAACTAGAGATCCTGAGCCCCAGTTGGGTGGAGCCAGCAATCACCAACACCAGGACCCCAGGTATGCTTTCACAGAGCTAGGAGAATCAACAGGCACTAGTATGAATGGACATTCACTAGTGGTTGAGTCTACTTGTGCTCTTGCACAATCCTCTGGGAGGAGAACTTCAGTGATCAGATCACCCCTCCCCCTCACTTAACACCTAGAGTTTCTGCAAAAATCCAGAGGGACATCACCTGGATTCATTCTCAGCACACACCTACCAGCTCTAGCTCAGACCCAGGAAAGCTACAGCATTATATAGCTAGCATCTGCCAGAACCAGAGGTCACAGCACACAAAGCTAGTAAACAGCCCACTAGCTCTCAGCACAAGAAGCATGGGACAGAGCCCCCTGTGTCCCAGAAACAGATATCAACTTTAAAAGCCAGGGGAAAAAAGGCAATCACTATGGGCAAAAAGCAAATTGGAAAAGCAAAGACCATAGATTTTTACTATAGGGACAGAGCAGACAAAAATATGATGTCACAAGAGGACAGCATTGACAGTATACCTGTATCTGAAACCCCAAAATAGCATATAAAATGGTATCAAACCCTAGCAGCATTCTTGGAAGAGCTCATGAGGGATTGTTAAAATTAAATTAGAGGGGTAGAAGAAAAATGGAATAAGTATTTTAAAGATACAATTGACAAAATGGAAAAAAGCCACTGAAGGGAACAACTCCTTAAAAAGTTAAATTGACCAGATGGATAAGGAAGTACAAAACCTAACAGGAGAAAATTAATCCTTAAAAGGAAAAAAAAATGGCCAAATGGAAAAAGAGGTAAAAAAAAAACTAACTGAAGAAAGCAATTCTTTAAGAGTTAGAATTGGGCAAATAGAAGCTAATGGCTCTAGGAGGCTTCAAGAATCAAACAAAATCTAAAGAATGAAAAAAAATAGAAGAAATCATTAAGTATTTCATTGGAAAGATGACTGAAGTGGAAAACAGATCTGTGAGAGACAATCTAAGTATTATTAATCTACTGGAAAACCATGATGGAAAAAAAGAGCCTGGACAGACTCTTCCAAGAAATTATCAAGGAAAACTGCCCTGAAGTCCTAGAACCAGAGCATAAAAGAGTTAATGAAAGAATCCACCAATTATCTCCTGAAAGAGATCCCAAATTAAAAATGCCAAGGAATATGGTAACTAAATTCCAGAATTATCAGGTCAAGGAGAAAATACTGCAAGCAACCAGAAAGAAACAATTCAAATTCCACAGAACTATAGTCAGGATCACAAAGGATCTTACAGTGTTTGCATTAAAATATCTGAGGGACTGGTATATGATATTCAGTAAGGCAATGGAGCATGGATTACAACCAAGGATCAATTACCCAACAGAATTGAGTATAATCTCTCAGGCAAGGAGACAGACATTCAATGAAATAAGGGACTTCCAGACCTTCCTGATGAAAAGCCCAGAGCTCAATGGAAAATTTAGTCTTCAAATACAAGATTAAACCAGGCATAAAAAGTTAAACAGGAAAAAAGAAAAAAAGCCCTTGTTATTCAATAAGAACAAATTGTTTACATCACTTATTGGATATATTGAAAGTAGTTCTTTGGGGAATTTTCATATCTCTGAATTCTTACATGAATTAAATAAAGAAAGAAGAGATCAATGAATAGGGTCTGCAACTGAAAAAGCCAGAAAAAAGAACAAATTGAAAATCCTCAATTATGCATCAAATTGAAATTACTGTAAACCAAAGGAGAGATTAATAAAGTTGAAATTAAGAAAACTATTAAACTAAGAAATACAACTAAGCTGCTTTTATAAAAAAAGTAATAAAATTGATAAAACTCTGGTCAATTTTATTTTAAAATAAAGAAAGAAGAAAAGCAAATTACCTGTATCAAAAAGGAAAAGAGTGAATTCACCTCCAATAAGGAGGAAATTAAAATAAATATTAGGAATTATTTTGCCCAATTGTATACCCACAAATTTGACAATCTTAAAGAAATGGATGAATATCTACAAAAATACAAATTGCCCAGATTAACAGAAGAGGAAGCAAAATACTTAAATAACCCCATCTAAGAAAAAGAAATGGAATAAGCCATCAATAAACTCCCCAGGGGAAAAAATCCCAGGGCTAGATGGATTTACAATGAAATTCTATCAAACATTAAGATAAAAATTAATTTCAATACTATATAGTCTATTTGGGAAAATTGGTGAAAAAATCCTATCAAAGGAATTAATGAAAAGAAATTCTAGGGAAGGTTGCCTAACTATACCGGGCACTGCATTCTATTATAAAGCAGCAATCATCCAAACTGCTTGGCACTGGCTAAGAAACAGAGGGCTATATCAGTGGAATTGCTTAAGTATACAAAACACTGTAGTCAATTATTATAACAATCTACTGTTTTATAAACCCAAAGACTCCTTTTATCTGAAATAAGAACTCACTCTTTGACAAAAACTCTTGGTTACACTATTTCGGGGCGGAGCCAAGATGGTGGCGTAGAAGCAGCAAGTTCCCGCAGCTCCCACACCACCACCCTAATCACCCAGAAAAGACGAGCCCAGATAAAGCCTAGGACTCTCAGACTCACACAAAAATACAGGGAACACACCTCTTGCTGAAGGCAGCTCGGCAGCAGGGGCTCATCATGGCAGGCGAGAAGGGAGGCTGGAACAGCTGGAAGCCGAGACCAAGGCCAGGCCGGCTGGCTGAGCTGCACTAAGCAGGCACTGGAGCCAGTCTGCAGGAGAGATCTACAGCATCCAGCACCTCCACATCTGCCAAGGCATGAGGAACAGGATGGGAGAGGGGCAGCTCACACCAAAGCAGAGCAGAGACCCGGCCAGCCCGAAACCACAAACTCGGCCACGCTAGGCCCCAGGGCAGCCTGGAGGAGTGAGCCTCCCAAGCCTCTACTTCAAAGAAAATCTAAAGCACCTGCCTAAGGGTATCTTCAAATCCTCAGAGACCAGTTAGTGAAAGTGAAAATTTGAAAATTAATTTGGGGCTGGTAAGGGGCAAAGAAGCAGTGGAGGAAGGGAACTGCTGGAACCTGTGAACTGCTGCTTCAGAGCACCTCGCCTGCGGACTCCTCAGAGGGGCTGAATCAATTGGTCAGGGCCAGGTGCTCTTGCATTGAGTGGCCTGGATCCGGATCATGGTCTTGGGTGGTGGTCCTGGGGTGCACTTTCAGCAAGCCAAAGCTGG
>JAQQSW010024271.1:0-10122 GCA_028646575.1 Pseudocheirus occidentalis | reverse complement strand
TTGTATATTTATTAATTAACTGCTATTTGCCAGGCATTGTTCTAGGTCCTAGGGGGTATAAAAGCACAAGTAAAATAACCTCTGCCCTCAAGAAACTTATATTCTCATAGATATAGAATGACACAAATGGAGAGACAGACAGAGAGAGAGAGAGAGCGAGAGAGAGAGAGAGAGAGAGAGAGAGAGAGAGAGAGAGAGACAAACAGGGATAGAGAGAGAAAGATGTGGGGGAGAAGGAGGAAGGGAGAGGAGAGAGAGTGTTTACAGGTGGGGAAAATGGTAGTTATTGTTTCTTTTAACCCAGGAAGATACTCACTTCCTATGTTCTGTCATCATTGAAACCTGGGATCTGCCATAATGCCATGCACAAACAAAGAAAAGAGATCTGTCTACAAACATCAATTGCTGCTGGTTATAATTTTGGCATTATCTGTCCTTTATCTCTGTATCTTTTGATATATCTCAATAAAGGCAGGATGAGTACTATCATCTTGAAAAATGTTTATTATAAACCAAAGTTGGTACCTTAGGTGCTTAAGAGCTGTAACAACTGAAAACTATAATTGTACAAATTCTGGAGGGCCTGAGAGGTCAAGAAGAGGAGCCAACAGAAGGCCACCACAGATTTTTGTAGAAAAAGTAAAATAACAGATTCATGCAAAAGGAGGATGAATCTAACAACACAAGTGGGCTTGAATAGAGGGAGGAAGGAAAAAGATGACTTATAAGGTGGTTGTTGAAATTGTAAAGATGCTTTATATTCAAATAATCTGTTCAGTCATTTTCCAGTCGTGCCTGACTCTTTTGGGTCATTTGGGGTTTTCTTGGCAAAGATACTACAGTGGTTTACATTTCCTTCTCCTGGCTCATTTTACATATGAGGAAACTGAGGGAAACATGGTTAAGTGACTTGCCCAAGGTCACCTAGCTAATAAGAGTCTGAGGCTGGATTTGAACTCATGAAGATGAGTCTTCCTGACTCTGGGCCTGGTACGTTATAGACCATATAATCTAGCTGCCTAGTCTATTTGTCTGTCTGTCTGTCTATCTGTCTTTCTATCTACCTGTCTCTCTATCTTTATATACCTGTTTTTCATCTTTAGATATTTCCCTTGGAAATTTTAATTTTATTAAAAATAATTATAAAAATAATAAAAATAATTAATTTTAAGTTTTAAAATTTATTTTATATGTTTAATATTTTATCTATCTGTGTGTGTGTTTATACACAGCATCTACATGACTAAAAGCAACATGTCTCTGAATTCCTTTACCCCACCTTTATAACCTGACTTTTCTGGACTTTTCCCCCTTTAGCCTTGTGTTTCTGCTCCCAACTTATTAAATTCTTACTGTGTTCCACAACCACATAGTACCTTCTTCATTCTAGATCCACATACCATGCCATAATTGGGTCTTAGTAGAGTTTCCATCAGGGCTTGACCAAAGCCCACTATGACAGTCCTGTCTCATAGTACTCCCCTCCATATACTCCTACATCCCAGCCAAATTTGGCTATTTACTTCCCTTCATCTGAACAAGGCCTTTTATTTTCCTTCCTCCTTGTCTTGGTTCAAGTTCCATATGCCAATTCTATCATTTGCTACCTTAGTGAACTTGGTTAAATGATACCCTCTCTCAGCTTTAGATTCCTAAGTAAAATTTGTAAAATGAATGGACTGAATTCAAGGATAATTTAATAAGAGATAGGCAGGTTGATAGCATTTATATAGTTCTTTATTTTTGTAATTACTTTATTTACTTTTAGTTTACAACATTCAGTTCCACAGTCCCTTGAGTTTCAAATTTTCATCAGCTCCCTATCTTCCACCACCCCTTCTCCCTGTTATAGTGGCATGCACTCAAATATAGGATCTAGAAATCCCTTCACATTAATCATTAGTCATGTTGTATAGAAAGATTATAAGCTATGGAATTGTTGATGGGAAAGAGGAAACAAAATAAGAAAAAGAAACAGAGCTAGTATTTGTTTCAGTTTGCATTCAGACTCCACAGCAATTTATCTGAATGTGGATATCTCTTTCCATCATGAGTCTTTTGGAGTTACCTTATAACTTTGCATTGTTGAGAAGAGCCCAGTCTTTCAAAGTTAGCCATCACACATACAATGTGTCTGTAATTTTCTACAAATCTCTCCTGGTTCTGCTCTTCTCACTCAGCATCAGTTTATATAAGTTGCTCCAGGTTATTATGAAGTCTGTCTGCTCCTCATTTCTTATGGCAGAATAATATACCATTACATTAATATACCGCAACTTGTTCAGCCATTCCCCAATTGATGGGCATCCCCTTGATTTCCAATTCTTTGCCACCATAAAAAGAGCTGCTATAAATATTTTTGTGCATATGGGTCCTCCTCCCACTTCTCTGATCTCTTTGGGATATTAGCCTAGAAGTGGTATTGCTGGGTCAAAAGGCATGCATTTATTTATAGCCTTTTGGGCGTAGTTCCAGATTGCTCTCCAGAATGGTTGTATCAGTTCACAACTCCACCAGCAGTGCTTTAGTTTTGCAGTTTTTCTACATTCTCTCCAGCATTTATCATTTATCTGTTTTGTCATCTTAGCCAATCTGACAGGTATGAAGTGATACCTCAGAGTTGGGGTTGTTTTTTTTTCATTTCTCTAATCAATAGATTTAGAGCATTTTTTCATATGCTTATAGCTATCTTTAATTTCATCTCCTGAAAACTGCCTGCTCATATCCTTTGACCATTTATCAATTGGGGAGTGGTTTGTATTCTTAGAGTTGACTCAGTTCTTTGTATATTTTAGAAATGAGACATTTATCAGAGACATTGGTTGTAAAAATTCTTCACCAATTTTCCACTTACCTCTTAATCTTGGTTACTCTGGCTTTATTTGTATAGAAACTTTTCAATTTAATGTAATCAAAATTATCCATTTTGCATTTTATAATGCTCTTTAACTCTTGTTTCATCATAAAATCTTTCCCTCTCCATAGATCGGACAGGTAAACTATTCCTTGCTCTCCCAGATTGCTTACACTATCAGCCTTTATACCTAGATCATGCACCCATTTTGACTTTATTTGGTGTACAGATATTGGTCTATGGCCAATTTCTGCCATACTATGTTCCAGTTTTCCCAGCAATTTTTGTCAAATAGTGTTTTCTTATCCCCAAAATTATCAAATAGTAGATTACTCTAGTCATTGGTTGCTGAGTCTCATGTACCCAATCTATTCCATTGATCCACTACTCTATTCCTCAGCCAGTACCTAGTAGTTTTGATGACTGTTGCTTTATAATACAGATTAAAATCTGGTATGACTAGACCACTTTCCCTAGCATTCCTTTTCATTAATTGCCTTGATATTCTGGACCTTTTGGTCTTCCAAATGAATTTTGCTACTATTTTTTCCTAGCTCTACAAAGTAAATTTTGGTAGATTTATTGGTATGGCACTAAAATGTGTAATTTAATTTAGGAAAAATTGTCATTTTTATTATATTAGCTTGACCTAGCCATGAGCAATATATAGTTCTTTAAGATTTACTTCATGACTTATCTCATTTGATCCTGTGAGGTAGCTGCTATATTATAACACGTTTTATAGATGAGGAAACTGAGACCAAGGGAGATAAGTCCCTAAAGTCAAATAGCTTGTTAGTGTCTGAGGCACAACTTGAACTCAGGTCCTCCTGACTCCAAGTCCAGTACTCTAGCCATTGTACAATCAAGCTTCCCTTTGCATGACCTCTAAACTCTAATATTCTTACAAAGAGATAAAGAGTTACCAAATTAGTGTAGATGCAGTAGATATAGAAAGAAAGGTTCAGATGTGAGAGCTAGTTTTGAGAATTAATAATTGATATGAGAACTATTTTAAGAACTTTTTATTTATTTAAAAATAACTGGCCTTGGATGCTTTTTTGGATTTGGGAGTGGGAGAGAAAAGTCAAGAATGATTTTAAGATTTTAAGGGTGAGCAACTGGCACATAGAATGTACTTAATAATTTTTTAAATTAATTCATTCATTAGAAAAATGGCAACACTATCAACAAAATTATCATGGAATTTAGGACAATGGGAAAATTTTGAAGAGAAGATGAAAAATTGCATTTTGCATATAGTGAGGTGTTGGTGAGATATCCAAGTAGAGATGAACTGTCAACAATTAGAATTGTAAACTGAATTGAACTGAATTGATTGGAGATCACAAGAAAGGTTGGGACTGAAGATAAGAGATTTGAAATATGCATAGAGATGGTAAGGTCATGGGAATGGAAGAGGTTGTCTAGGGAGCATGTAGAGGATATAGCCAAAGAAAAACACTAGGAGAGGGGGAGGAAGAGAGAGAGAGAGAGAGAGAGAGAGAGAGAGAGAGAGAGAGAGAGAGAATGAATATCAAGTAAGGAGGCAAAAAACAAACAAACCCTGCGAGTGCCAGGAAAGTCAGGAGAGACCAGGAAACCAAGAGAGGAAACAGGATCAAGAAGGTAGTAGATCAATTGGAGTATGGAATCCTTTCTCAGCAATGCCACTTATATTAAACTGGCTAGAATATACAGGCTTGGGGCTGTTGTTTTTAATGAAATGCAAAATAAATTGCCTAGTTCTAATATAAGAATTCTTGTCAATAATTCAAATGCTTTTGAGATAATAGCATGATTCTATCTTTGGATTCGGAAGGATGTATAATATTGTTTATTTATGTTATTACCTATTTGGTATTTGTGATAGAAAAATGTTTAAGTACCCAAAATAGTCTAAATTGCAGAATGCACCAAAGTTAGTGCTGGTAAGGGTATTTAGTTAAAGCAGATGTGGAAAAAGGCTCAATAATACTAGCAAAGATGATAAAAAGCATTCAAATATATTATTTCTCACAAAATCTAAATGCCGGGAGAAGCCTCAGAGGACTTTTAGTCCAACCAATACCTAATTAAGAAACCCTTCTAACAGCTAATCATCTACCTTTTGTCTGAGGACTTCTAGTAAAGGGAAAGCCATTAATTCTATCAGAAAGCTATCAGAATGAGTTTTTCCTTCTATATTCTCAGTAACATGTACACATTGCTCCTAGTTATGCCCTTTGGGATGAAATAGAAGGACATTAATCTTACTCTTCCAAGTGATAGCCCTTCAAATATTTGAAAACACTTATTATTTCCCATCTGAATCTTTTTTTTTCCCCTGGGATAAATATCCCCAGTTCCTCCCATCTCATATTTATATGACATATGTTCTAATAAATTTGCCATGCTCATAACCATTTTTTGGACTTTCTGTAGCACATCAATAGATGGGGATAAAGCTCTTTCAAATGAGGGAATTCTCTTTACCAATGTAGGTCATAACCTCCTCTCTAATTTGTAGTCTTAAGAGACTTGCCTAGAAAGGTCTCTCTCCATTATATCAAGTTATCTCTCAAATAAATAAATATCTCTGCGTTTCCGAAAATGTAGCACACAAAACTGAACACAGTGATCCAGACATAATCTGATCCCAGAATTTTGCTGAGTAACTATAATGTCCCTGAGTACTTTCTCTATGTCTCTAATATTAAGAATATAGCATTTGTTTTTTTTAACTGCCATGTTAAAATGTTGACTAAACAATCAACTAAGTCCACCAGATCTTTTTCACAGAAACTGTTATTGAGGAATTCCTTCCCCAGCCTGTATTTGTGAGATTTGGTTTTAATTAAACTGTAGAATTTTACATATATCCCTAACAAGTTTTATTGTGTTTGATTTTGCTCTTCATTCTAGTATCAAAAATAATTTTCATCTGGATTCTAGACTAGCTGTCACTTAAATTTTTATGCCATCTACAAACTGGTCAAAATGTCAGGCCATTGCAAAAAATGTTGAACAGCACAATGCAATTGACAAATTCCTAGCATTCCACTTGTGACTTCATTCCAAGTTGACATCAACACAGTGATTTTTAAAAATTAATGATTATTTTTTGGGGGTCCATGCATTCAGCCTGCTACAAACTCACCCCTAACACTATAGCCATTAATTTTCCATGTTTTCTATAAATATAATAAGAGAAATACTGTCAAAAGAGTTTTATGAAATCTAAGGTACCAAGGCTATATACAATATTTCCCGGATCTAACACCCTAGTTACCATGTCAAAAAAAAAAGAGAATTACAGCAGGTATTATATGAGATGTTTTTGTTAAAGCAATACTACTTCACTTTCTAAATAACCTCTTTGATGCTTGAATCTTGAAAAATATAGTCATCTTAACTATATATGAATACCCCATAAGTCACCATTTCCTTTGGTTTCCCTTTGTTGACCCAAATTCAAATCACTGCTCTAACAGTTCTTAGTTATTTGACATAAGCCTTAAGAGGGTCCAGAAAATCTTCTTGCAGAAGAAGAGGTTTAGGTAAGATTTGACAAAATGTAGGAATCAATAAGATAATCTTGGTCTCAAAGAGCAGACATAATTAAGACAGGGAATAGTGCTTTGTCTCAGGGCTCTCACATTGGTAGGATAGGAGGTTACCAGTATCCATGAACCTCCTACTTTGCAATCCTCTCTTGAATCACATTACCAATTGGTATATATCCAGGCAGCCACCTCGAGGTCAATCACTCATTCCACCAGCATTTGCTAGGTATGGACCATATTTTAGGTGCTATGTGGGATTTGAAAAAAAAGTAAAAGTTTTTTCCCTAAAGGATTTTACTTTCTAATGGTGTGGGATGTGTAAGCACAAGCAAGGTGGGTATTTTGTTGTTTCTCTTTTTTGGAGTTCAGTTTCCCAGGCTCAGGCTGAATTGTAAACATCTGAAGGATTAATCTCCTTTGAACCCTGACAACTCACAGCTGTGCTAAGTCAGGTAGGGTTTTCTGCCTTCTGGCTCTGAGCCAATCAGGGACCTAGTCTTTGTTATATATTCTGAAAGGCTGACATTTTGCTTTGGGGGATTGCTCACTCTGAGGGGTCATTTGTTAAGAGCCCTCTGGCTGTTTAGATGTCTGTGCTCCCTCAATCTGGTGACATATGTAAAGAATATACCAATCTTGCTATGTTCAGACAACTGAAGCCTTGTCTGTTGGTCTTTGTGCTAATATTTCTGCTTGTATTTTCTGTACTCACTTCTTTCTCTGTAATCAAAGCAGGATTGTTAACCTCTTCAAAGCTGTCTTTCCTTTATAAAGCAGATCAAAAGAACTTGTGCTAGCAGGCCATCTTGGGTGTGCCAGGGTGCTTGCTACTACAGGGTGGGGAGGTATGTAAATATAGAAAGCTATATATAAGACATATAAAAATAAAATACAAGATAACTTTGGGAGGGAAGGGATTTAGGGGAATGGGGTAGAGAACAGGAAAAGCCTTCTTCAGTAAGTACTATTTAAGCAGAATCTTTAAAGAAATTAGAGACTCCAATAGGTAAAGATGAATATGGTAGGGAGGGCATCCCCTGGCATGAAAGATCAGTGTAAGGGTGCAGAGATGGGAAACAGTGTCATATATGAGAAACAATAAACCAGTGTTGCTGGACCATAAACCATATGAATAAAAATAATATGCAAATGGACTGGGAAGGAGGGCAGGTGCACAAGACTTTCAAATGCCACATGGAAGACTACATTTGGTCATGGAAATTATCCCTAAACATCCAGGAAGTCACTGGAGTTGATTGAGTAGGGAACGTGGAAGTGGGGCAGCATGATCAGAGAGACCTGAATTTGAGAAAATCATTTCCATCACTATGTGAAGGAAGGATTGAAGAGGGGGAGGGACTTGAGGTGTAGCATATAATTAGTAGGCTATCGTGACAATACAAGTGAGATGGGATAAGAGCCTAAACTAGAGTGATTTCTGAGTAAGGAAAAAGGGATGTGTACAAAGAAATGAAAAGATTTGGCAGAGTGAGATGAGTGAGAGTGAGGAGTCAAGGATGCCACTCAGGTTGCAAACTAGAAGGAAAGTGATGTCCTTGAGAAATGGGGAACTTGTATCACCATTGTACCCTTCTGCTAGACTCTACTTCCCTCAACACAACCCTCAGAGGGGCGAAGGACAGGGACAAGCTATTTCTTCAACCAATGTGACTATTGTATTACTGATGTCACATACCACCCTTTACTTGTCTGTTGGTCTTTGTGACCAAAGGTTTTTTTACCCCAATAGGTTAAAAAAAAAAAGGCCTAGTTTTAGACCTAGTGAAAGAGAGAGCACTAGTTCTTAACATTGAACTAAAATGTTTCTCCCTATAATTTTTCAGCCTCTGGTCACAGTTTTTCTTCTAACATGAAAGAAAACATGCCTACTTGCTCTTATTCCTAACAAATACTTAAAGCCCATAAATATGACGCCCTAGACAGAAAATTCATAGTTTCTTCAAATGCTTCTCACATACAGTGATTTTTAAGTTACCTCCCTTTCCTGGTTACTCAAGTCTAGATGTGATCTGGTTTGTATTTTTTCCATCTCAAACTAGGACACACAAAACTGAACAGTTTCCTCAGCTTCCCTTTCTATGCCAATCTGAAGCTGAGTCATAGCTTTGGAGCATGCTTGTATAATTGGTCGATATTTTCCACAGTGAAGAAACGAGCAATTTTTCATAGCTTCTCATTATGGATTGTCATATATAAGTACTGGCATCTTGTGGTCTTATTAGACCAGTCTTTAAAGAAAAAGCAGCATGTATGTGATAGGAGCTGACTAGTCTAGGTGTGACTAGATATTCACCAACCATGCTTAACGGTCCCCAAAGTTCTTTGAGTCTTGAGAGAGACTGAACAATGATTTTAGCTTTGAAAAGTCTGTAAATCCAGTTAGAAATGAGCATGTAGCAATGACAGGAATTTTGAGGAAGTTGAGAGACATTTTTGAAGGTGTCAATTACTTCTTCTCTGGTTTCCTGATTAGGTAACCCCAAACTTCCTTGATTACAAATAAAAATCCCTAGCCTTTCTCAGTTTAAAGAGATTCACTTTGAGCCTGCTTCTCAACTGCATAATTTAATATTTACTGAATGTCATTCACCTGTCATATATTTGTATTAAAACTACTGACTTTCAGAAGCCCTCTAGATGAATTTCCACAAACACTTAAAAACACATTCTATAAAGGTTGAAGGTTGAGTTTTTCAACAGTCAACACATTTTAAGTTATATATTGGTATTCATCAGTGATAATGCCTCCAGCCTTTTTTTCTCCCAGTACTTTCCCATTTCAAATAATAAGCGAGCCTAGGAAAAGGCAAAGAGAGATTGGCTAGGGGTGATGTCTTGGAATGGACTCAGAGCAAGAGAACATTAAAGAGCCATCCTGAATAGGAGCCTCACAACTTCATGCTGAAATAGCTCTATAGTAGACAGTGTAAATTCAAAGAACTGTAAGAAGTTGACTGTTTTAATGGTAAGAGAAGGAAAGAACAGGAGATTTATAGTCAGAGGATCTAGGTGCAAACCCCATTTGAACCCTCATTCCCTACCTTTTTGACTTTAGGACAGTCGCTTAACTTCTATAGATCGCAGTTTTCTCATCTGTAAAATAGCAGGTTTGTAATAGATCTTCTCTAAGGTCCCTTCTAGTTTTAAATCTATGATCCTAGGATCCCAAGTCTAATATCTCATCTAGTTGACAAGTCCTTCAGAATCTGAAGCTATAAATTTTCTCCTAAGTTACCTCTCCTACAAGCTAAAATTCCAACTCATCTTTATATAGCATCATCTCAAAACACTTGTATATCTTATTAGTGACTTTCCAACATATCAATGGCCTTCCTAAAATATGTTCCCAACATAACACTCCACATATGAATAGCAGGATTATCCCTTCCCTAGTCCTGGATAATATGCCTCCCAATTCAGTCTAAGGAGCATCCACGTCAGCTTTAATAGTTGACTAAAATCCCCTGATCTCATCCAAATAAAATGTTGTTAAGCCATACTTCTAGCACCTTATGTTTGTGAAAATAAAATTTTAACCCAAGTGTAAGTTATTACCTTTACCCTACTTTATTGCATTTTATACTCAGTGTTCTGTCAGTATCTTTTTGCAAACAAATTTTGTCTTTTAATGTATTAGATGTTATACTTTTTAAAAATTTGCTATCCCAAAGAGAACATAAAAATTTTATTTTATATCTTCTG
>JAQQSW010024270.1:0-10122 GCA_028646575.1 Pseudocheirus occidentalis | reverse complement strand
CTTCCCTTCCCTTCCCTTCCCTTCCCTTCCCTTCCCTTCCCTTCCCTTCTCTTCTCTTCTCTTCTCTTCTCTTCTCTTCTCTTCTCTTCTCTTCTCTTCTCTTCTCTTCTCTTCTCTTCTCTTCTCTTCTCACTGTGGCCCAAAAATCCAAGGGATGGGAAAAATGAGAAAAGAAAAGGATCAAAGAGAAGGGACCTCTTCTGTTCAAAGCCCAGCCTTCTGATTCTCAGTTGCCAGTAATATTGTCAGAAATCCTAGTCACCAAAGACTTAGAGTAGTTCCCTGTGTCTTCTCACTAGAAGGACAGGGTAGATGTGAAAGTGCTCTTGCGACAAAGGTCTGTGCCCTATAATCTCACTAAGTTCTTTGAGAGACATCAAATTAGTGAGTAGCTCCCAAGAAAACCCCTTCCATTAAAATGAATTATTTACTGAATAGAAGAATGCAATAGTCAGATCTGTGATTTAGGGAAATCTCTTCGGTGGTTGAATGGAGGATGGAATGGAAGGGAGACCCATGAAGAAGGCAGATCCACCGGCTGACAATTACAATAATCCAGGTATGATGTGATGAGGCCTTGCACTAGAGTGATGACAATGTCAGATGAGAAGGGGACATATTTTTGCAAGATGTTGTAAAGGTGAAAGCAATAGACCTTGGCAACAGATTGGATATGGGGGCAGGGAAACCAAGATTGTGGACCTAAAGAACTGGAATGAAGATATTGCCCTCAACAGTAATAGGACAAACAGGAGAAGGGAGGGTTTCGGTGGAAAGATAATGAATTCAGATTTGGAATAGTAAATTTAAGATACTGGACATCTAGTTCAAGATATCTTATAGGCAGCTGGAGGTACAAGATCAGCAGTCAGCAGAGAAGTTAGAGTAGGCTAGGTAGATTGGAGAATCATCAGCTTAGCAAAGGTAATTAGGTCCATGAGAGTTGGTGAAATCACAAAGTAAAGTGGTATAGAGAAAGAAAAATAAAATAAGACCCAGGACAGAAACACAGGGGACAGATATGGTTAGAGAGAGCAACTAGGATAAACATGCTATAAAGAAGACTGAGCAGTAGTCTGATACAGAGGAGGAGAATCAAGAGAGTAATTTCAGGGCAGCTAGGTGGCACAGTGAATAGAGTACTGGCCCTGGAGTCCGGAGGACCTGAGTACAAATCTGGCCTCAGATACTTAACACTTACTAGCTGTATGACCTTGGGCAAGTCACTTAACCCCAATTGTTCTGCCTTCCCCACTCCAAAAAGACAAAGGGAGACAGAGTAATTTCCTAAAACCTACAGAGAAGAGTGCTTCAAGGGATCAGCAGTGTTAAAGGCGGCAAAGAGACTGAAGAGAATGAAGATTGAGAAAAGGCCAATTAGTTTGGCAATTAAAAGAATATTGGTCATTTGGGGGGGGGAGTTTTGGTGAAGTTATCAGATCAGAAGCCAGATTGTAGGGGATACAAATAGAGTGGGAGCAGAAAAAGAAGAGGTATCTATTTGAGATGGCCTATTAGAGGAGTTTAGCCACAAAAGGCATAGGACTATATAGGACTATATAGTTAGTGGAAATGGAAAGATTAAGTATCAGCTTTTTTTTTCAGGATGGGGAAGACATGGGTATGTTTATAGACAGTAAGGAAAAACTGAGTAAATACTGAGAGATAGATAAGTAATAAAGTGGGGATGAAAGAGAGGGCAATCTATTGGAGGAGAAGGAATACAGTAGGATTGCTTGCGCAGATAGAAGTGCTAGCCTTGATAAGGAGCAATGCCATCTCTTGATAAGACAGGAGTGAAGGAAGAGAGAATTGGCAGGAGTCACATTAGTGATATGAGATGAGGAAACTCATGGAAAATGGCCTTGATTTTATCTTTAAAATATAATGTGAACTCAAATGAGAGAGTGAGAGGCAGAGGAACCATGGGACATTTTAAGAGAGATCAAAAGGTTTGAAGGAAAGCTGTGCAGAGTGTTATAGGGAGTTGACAAGGAGGTACAGTAGCATTTCCAAGTGGCAGTGAGGGTTGTGGTAGTACTGTAATGTAAATTTTTAGGGGACCCATTTAGAATGCTTGTGTGATTTGCTCCATTTTTTTCATCAGTACATGTGAAGGAGAGATGTCAACAGATAATGGGAAATCCTAAGGTTTGGCAGGACATTTTGATGAAATAAGGAGACTAGGGACTCAAGAGAAGAGAACAGTGGAGAACTGAACTGGTTAACTAAGGGGTCAAAATGGGAGAAAGAAGAAAGAATGGAAAGTACAGGCAAGATGACTTAGGAGAGATCTTAGGGTTCAAGGGATTAGAGGATATCACGGGGTCAAAGAGTTGGTTTTGGTAAGTGGAGGCAAAAGGAAAGATGGAAAGCCAATAGATTACGGTCAGATACAAAGATTTAGGAATTCTTGAATATGGAAGTGGTGCATCTATCAGTGATAGCAAAATCAAATATATGGCTATTTTTTTTTTGCATGTGTGTACGAGGATGGGTGGAGGAATGAATTCATGAAAGTAAATAGTTTCAGGAACTGAGTATTTACAGGAACGTTTATATGTACGTTGAAATCTCCAAGTATGAGGGCAGGAGCTGGCAAAGAGAAAAACATTGTAAGCCAAGTACCAATCTTACTAAGGAAGGAAGGGAAGTGATCTGGAGGTCTATAGATAATAGCTACCAGATTTTGATTAGATGGTAGCTATGAATAGCATAAACCTCAAAGGAAAGGTTACCAGGTGATGGTGGTAGGGGTAAAACCTAGAAGTGGTAATGGAGAGCAAGGGGTATTAAAACTCCCCAACATTGACCAGTAAGCTGAGGGAAATAGGAGGTATAGCTGTTACTGGAAAGGACCGCCAGGGAAGCTGTGCCTTTTGGGGAAGAGGGGATGTGGTCAGGTTTCAGTGAAGTCTAAAAGATGGAAGGAATTGGAGAGGAAAAGGTTTAAGGTAAAGAGAAGTTTATTGCCTATGGAATAGGAATTCCAAAAAGTACAGCTGGAACTTTGGGGTGGAGGATTGAGGGGCATGAAAATAAAGAATTAGGTGATGGAGGATGTGGACTGGAATTTGGATAATGACCTACAGGGATTCAGAGTCACTGGGATGTGTACAATATGATCAGGACATCAACCACTTCTCTTCCCAAATGAGGATAGAGAATGAACTAGCCTTGAGTGCAGCAGGAAATGGAAGCTCTGAAGTCAAAGGGAATACTTCTTCTCTTTGCTCCAGAGCTTCTTCACATCTTAGTGGGAGATCAGGTTAGCAGCAGAAGGTAGAAGTTGCCTTGATCTGGCAGAGACAAAGTCCCTGTACAAACCTCTAGAAACCTTCCTTTAGGGGACAAGTGCAGCAGGGAATGAATGACCCAAGGTAAGAAATATCTCACTCCTTTTCTCATCTAAGGCTAGAGATGTGGCAGAAGCAGCAGGAAGTAAAAGTCTCTCAAGCACAGGAGGAAGGCACCAAAGAGCAAGTAGTCCTTTCCTAGTAGAAATTTAAAAATTAAATTGATAATCTTTTTTAAAAAATACATTGCATAACTGATTTGCAATTCAAATTAAGTAGTTCCATTTTTTAATTTCAAATTCATAATTTACCAGAAAAGCATTCTTTGCAACTGTAGGTGGAATGTAATTGAAAACTACAAGTTGCATGTGCTTACATATTTCATTCATTCCCTGGAATACTTAAAGTATACTTAAATTTTTCGTGGGTATTTAAGTATTAAGTGAAATTTCTTTGTAGAAAAACAGCAAAGACAACAAATGCTGGAATTTATATGGCATTTGGGCAGCTGGGTAGCACAGTGGACAGATTGCTGGACCTGGAGTCAAGAAGACTCATCCTCCTAAGCTCAAATCTGGCCTCAGAAACTTACTAGCAGTGTGACCCTGAGCAAGTCACTTAACCCTGCTTGCCTCAGTTACCTCATCTGTTAAATGAGTTGGAGAAGGAAATGTCAAACCACTCCAGTACCTTTGCCAAGAAAAACCCAAATGGGTTAACAAAGATTTTGAAACAATGAATAATAACCACAAATATTAGACTTACTATGTGCCAGGTACTACGTGAGGCTCTACAAATATTATCTCATTTGATATTTACAACAACCTTGGGAGGTAGGTGCTCTTATTAACCTATTTGACACTTGATAAAATAGTGCCAAACAGAGGTTAATTGACTTGCCCAGGGTCACATAGTTAGTAAGAGTCTGAGACTGACGTGAATTTAGGTGTTCCTAACTCCAGGTCCAGTACTCTGTCCACTGTACCATCTGGCTGCTTAAAAAATGCAAATAATTACTACTTTCTCATGATAAGATTCCTAAAACACATAGATCTCTCCCGTGTGCCTTCTCTGTGTCCTTCAGATATAGAAGAAAAGGAGGGGTTCAAAATTACAAACAGGACATTCAGCTTCAATTCCACTTCATGGGCCCTTGGTTTGGAATGGAACTTCAGTGTTTGTTCAGATGTTCAGTGTTTGGTCAGTTGGCACCAAGGTCTGTTAAATCCTGAAGATACAAATAAAAAAGCAATATGGCCTTTGCTCTCAAGGGGCTGAAATTCAAGTTAGAGGAGACAACACATGCTTCAGTGTTGATGGAATGGCCCAAGGGTCCTTGGGGAATGTTGGTAGAGTAGACCATAAGGCCCAAGAGTTCTTAGGGTGTGATGGTGAGTCAGATAACAGTCTGAGAGTCCGGTTTTGGATTCCCTCACACCTGCAGTTATTTCTGCAGTCAGAAGACTGAAAACTTAGCAAGGGAAGATTCAGGAGGGAAAAAAATGGAATCCACATTAATCAAGGTCATTTTTCCATACTCTGAGCACACAGAATTATCTAAGAGACAAATATCTTTCAAGGAGATATAAGGAAAAGCCTATGACTTAGGATTTTCAAGGAGATGCTCAGTTATTGGCCAAAATCCTGACCAAGGGAATGCCAAATGCTTCCAGGTGTTGTACTCCACAGGGCAGTATTCAAAGTAGGTCTGGGAGATAGTCCTGGCACTTATCCTAGGGATATTCGATCATTTCATTTATTCCTGCTGAATGAGGCAAAGAGACATTTTACTTTTCTTGAGTGAATATGTGCATTTTAAAACACCTTTCCCCCTACAGCAAGAAATATTTTCTCTTACAAAGTGGTCATGACAAGAGTAAAGAGCTTTCCCATGGCAAGCCAAGCATCTCATCCATGGGGGTCTGAGTCAGCCAAGAAGGGTGGGCTTTGCTGTCAAGGCAACAAGCCACTGGGCCGTGCTCTTTCCTTTTTGTACTCTGGCTCATTTTTCTCTGCCCCCATTGATGGGTACTTAGCCAACATAATGGGTCATTTTTAATTAGTCAACTCTTAGGAAACTGCCTACGGTTCTAAGCAAGCTATAAAGTCACTGCTAATCTGCCATGGTAGGAGCAGTTACCCCACCAGAAGTTTCTCTATAGTAACCACAGTTCTGGATAAAAAAACAAATAAATGACAAATCAGATGATCAGTAAGTTACCTATGATGTGCTTTGCACTGTTGAGTGAGAGGGGAAAGAGCACTCACAGATGTAAAGCACATGTGCCTTCAAGCTAGAGTGCTTCAAAACATAATTTTGCCTTGTGTGTCCTCTTCTACCAATTGCACTCACAAATCACTGAATACCTTCAGAAATCTTCCCAATCCTGAAATTCCTATATATGTCCATACAATCCTTCCAGCTCTGTCTTCTGGCTGAAAACTTATGGAACCATAACCATTAAATAGCATTCAAGTCTATGTTCATCACATAGAATGTTCACTCTATGTTAATTATATCTCATAATACTCTATGCTGATGATTAAGATAATAAGATATAAGGTCATTTATGGTAGATACTATTATAATTTGGGTTGTGAAGAATTAATTCCCAAACCTCTCATTTTTATAACATATGGCATCCTTGTTTTCATTGGCCTCTCTTTAATGAGAGGTTTGGGAATTAATTCTTCAGAGATGAATGTACCCAAAAGTTTCCAAATTGTCAAAGAAATTAAATAATATACATTAGAAACAAACAAACAAAACCATTGAATTTGCCAGAATTTTTTTTCTTAATGCTTAACTTGCTCAATGGGAATTGGGAGGAAATTTTCCTTCAATTTGCATGTATTCATATATGAATTGCTATTGTAAAACTCAGCTCAATTCTATATCCTCTATCATGATAGCTGATATTTATATGACATTTTAAGATTTGTAAAGTGGTTTAAATTAAGTAACTCATTTCATCCTCAAAACATCTTATTTGGGTTGAAACTAGAGATACTATTGCTTAAATATTACAGATTAAGAAAATTAGGTGCAGGGATATTCACTGACTTGCCCAAGGTAACACAGATGGTAAATATCAGAATTGAAATTCGAACCTAGGTCTTCCTAAGTCCACATACAGTATCCTAAGCACTATGCGATACTAACCCTTCTGTGGTCTTCCCCCCCAAAATGATCTTTTTTTCTTAGATATCAGTCACATTTTGTATCACTTTCATGCTCATATTAAAAAGCACCATTGCTATATGGTTACTAAAGAGTCAGACACAACTAACATGACCAAACAACAGTACTATATAATGGGTGGGAGGGTGCTGTGTGTATTTAATTCCAAAGACTCAACTGTAAGCTTTATAAATAGTATGGTAGAGTTTTAGAGCCTAAGACCAAGAATCAGGGATTAAATTCTACTGGGTTTAAATTCTACCGTAGACACTTGCTAAATGACCATGAGCAAAGCATTGAACTCTCAGGACTGCAGCTTTCACATTTGTAGAACAGAGACAATAAAGTAGTACTTCTGTCACAAAGTTATTGTGATTGCAAATGAAGAACTGAAAAAATCTTAAAGCCTCATATAAATGTCAATCATTATTATTTGTGAAGGGTTGTTACATGTCCTAATTATCTTATATCCCCCTTAGCACTTTAGGAGAGTTATTCGTACACAGTAGGTACATAACATACACATGAGCAAATTAAGCTGAATGCAACCTCTTTCAAAGAAGAGTCACTGTGACCTCTAATGCTTATGCCATAAAATAATTTGATAATTGCCCTATGTCTTTCTCTATGTGTTTTCCTAATTTGTCTGGTTACTTCTCAGAAATTTCAAATACGAACTTCTTTGCATAATTCAGACTCAACACTTGATAAATATTTCACAAGACTGATTAGTACCATGTGTCATCATGTAATCAGGCCCACTTTAGTAGATGACAGATCATGTAAAAGGATGGGTCATTGAGATAGTATAGCTGAACAATTTACATACATATTCAAATGCATGGTGCACTCAAGGGATCATAGGTCTAGGCTCTATATTGACCCAAAGGGAATTTTAATCTAAACACAAGATATTATTCACAACACTATTACTTACTTCTGCAGGCTACTGATACTCTTTAATCACCAGTGGCCTCCATATGGGTACAGCAGTATTAAGCAAAGTGCACACACTGTGTGGGCATGGGAGAATTTGGTAGAGTTTTATTACTTAATGAGGGAAAAAATGATGTTTGCTTCGGATCGACTTGCCTTTGTTGATCCTTGGCAGGTCCTCTATGACATAAAGCCAAGTATCCATGCATACACAGGTACCTCCTCATATTTGCCTCTCCCGGTGACCAGTCTCCTATTCTCTTCTAAGCAATTGGGATTAATTACTACTTAATTCAAATTGGGTGGGTGGAGAAAACTTAAAATACCTGCCATTTATTGTCTTTGACAATTTTTATTTCCCTCTTATACCCTTTAACCAAGTTAGCACCCAGTCAGATCCCATTCTCCTCCTTTTTAGCTTTAAGGTCCATCTAGTTTTTTAAAGTGAAATTTGTAGTCAATCAAAAAGGCTTTTTATCTGAGTTGTATTTAAGATTCAATTTCTCAGCAAAAGGAAGTTCTCAATTAGTATATGTTGCCCTATCTTCACACTGAAGACCCAGGTATAAAGCCATTGAGTCCATGTTCCAACAACTATGATATTTGTTAGAATAAGAACATACAGTCTTATTCTATGTATTCTTATTCTATAACATATTTTGCTGATTTGTAAAATTTTCTTCTACATCAGCACCTTTGAAAAACAGCATAGAAGAGCACAGTAGATAGAGAGATAGATAGACAGACAGACAGACAGACGGATAGATAGATAGATAGATAGATAGATAGATAGGTAGATAGATATAGACAGATACAGATATAATTAACACATGCTCAATGCTGGCTAACATTTTATTGACAAAGAATTATGAGAAAATTCACAGCGTACTGTTCCTCCTTTACTTATACTGTCCTATGTATTAGGGCAAGTTGTTACTTTATCTTATTTAGAGGTATCAGAATTTGAAATTATTAGGTAACTTTGGGTTCCAGTCATGAAATATATTTCAACATATTTGTTGCAAATTCAAACCTACATATTATTTGATCATGAACAATTAAATACTAGTGGCATTAGTATATATGTATATATATACTAATATATATACATATATACACATATATGTCTGTGTGTATGTATGTATGTATGCATGAATGTATGCATGTATGTATCATGGTTGAAACCACCAAGTGGTTCTGTTAACAACAGAAGTGTATATATCAAATATTTGATATGGGTTCTCCTCAATCTTTCTGTATAATTGGTCTCAAGTATAGCATACAAAAAAATTATTGGTATGGATTGCTGTGCACATGTACTTCATTTCAAAGCCAGGATTGCCTCTGCTTTCGATTTATATCCCTGTGGCTTAACACAGTGCAAAGAGTAAGCACTTGATAAATGCTCTTCAAGTTCTATATCCATCCACACATTCCACATGCATAAGAATGCAAAGATTATCTTTATGTACCTGCTTGTTTTAACTAAATAAGCAGTCTTTCCCCCAAAAAAGAAAACCAAAAAAAGTTCCCTGAGAAACAAATACTAAAGTTAAACTTGTTCAGGTTCTGTGTATATTTAATGATGATCTACATTAATTTTCAAGACAAAAACAGGGAGAAGTATATTCTAAAATTCTTTAGGAATTCAAAGAAAAGAAAAAGCTATTCCCTAATAAAATTGAAGTAAATCATGTCAGTTAAGATTTGGAAAACTTACTTAGGAATGCCTCAGAAATGTTCTCATTATCCCAGTCCCAAGGATTCATGAAGCAATTTTTAGAGTAGCAGTAAGTCCCAAGCTAGCATCACTGTTACTTTGCGCCCATCAGCCATCCTAAGTTAATTCATTATAACTTCCAGGCAAACATATAAAATCAAAATTCCATGGGGTGGAGCCAAGATGGCAGCATAGAAGCAGCAAAGCTCCACAGCTCCCACACAGCCACCTTAAATACCCAGAAAATACCACTCTAAACAAATTTTAGGGCTCCAAAACCCACAAAAATACAGAAAACACATCTCTTGCAGAAGGCAGTTTGGCAGGAGGGGCTCATCGAGACAGGCTTGGAGCCGAGGCCAGCCCAGCCGTAAACCACGGCCTGGCCACAGGGCAATTGGGAAAAGCCACAGAGGAGACTACAGGAGAAAGGATCAGCAACACCTGGGGCAATCTCTACACCTATCAAGCAGGCTAAGAAAAAGTTCAGTGGAATTTTGTCACTAAAGGCTAAAAAGTGAATCTGAACGAATTTAAGAGTGACAGAACCCATTCTGAGACTGAGTGGGGCAGATTCCCAGCCCAGGAAAGTGCCTACTCAAGTTGGGGTAAGGAGAACATTGAGCCCAAGGGAGCTGCACCAACATGGAGCTGAGAGCAGAGAACAGCAGACCAAGAAGAAGCCCCAGCCAGCCAGCATACTCACCCAGCATGGCTGTCTCACCACAGGACAGAGAATCATCAAACTGGGCAGCTCAGCAAGAGGGGCTCATCACAACAGGCTGGGAGTTGAGGCCAGCCCACACCTAAACTGAAAACTCAGCTAGGCCCCAGCAAGGGAGGAGCTACAGCATGAATCTACCAAGTAGAACAGATCTACAGCACCTTGGGCAATCTCCACATCTATCAAGTCAGGGAAAATAAGGATTAGAGAAAGGTCAGTGAAAGTGAAATTTTCAAGCTAACTTTGGGGGAGGAAAAGCAGTTCA
>JAQQSW010024269.1:0-10122 GCA_028646575.1 Pseudocheirus occidentalis | reverse complement strand
GAGCTATTAGGAGGGTGTTGCAAGTCCCCCCAGCTTTGGCTTGCTGAAAGTGCACCCCAGGACCACCATCCAAGACCACGATCCGGATCCAGGCCACTCAATGCAAGAGCACTTGGCCCTGATCAATCAATTCAGCCCCACTGCTGAGTCAGCAGGCCAGGGGCTCTGAAGCAGCCCAGTGGGGGCCTCCAACAGTTCCCTTCCCCCACTGCTTCCTTGCCCTGGGGGCAGATTGGCCGAACCCTTTTCCTCCCCCAAATTAAGCCTCAAAGTTTTACTTTCACTGACTGTCTCTGATCCTGGTTTGCTGGAGTTAAAGATTCCCCTCAGGTGTTTTAGATCTTCTCTGAAGTATACTCACACTCTGGCTTGGGAGGCTCGGCTCCTCCTGGCCTGGCCGCTCTGGGGCCTGGCCGAGGTTTTTGGTTTTCAGGCTGGGCCAGTCTTAGCTCTAGGCCTGCAGCCTCCCTGCTCCAATCCCTGTTCTTCATGCCTTGGTAGATGTGGAGGTGCTGGAGGCTGTAGATCCTCTCTCCTGCAGACTGGCTGTGGCGTGGCACGGCTCCTTCCCACCGCCCCGGGCTTGGCCACGGCTTGGCTTCAGGCTGGGCCAGCCTCGGCTCCCAGCCCGCTCCAATTAGCCCCTGCTGCCAAGCTGCCTTCTGCAAGAGATGTGTTTGCTGTATTTTTGTGAGTCTGAGAGTCCTAGACTTTGTCTGGGCTCACATTTTATGGGTGTTTAGGGTGGTTGTGTAGGAGCTGCAGAGCCTTCCTGCTTCTACGCCGCCATTTTGGCTCAGGCCCCCTTCAATATTGTTTAGATCTCTCTTCTCAAATATATGAAGAACTTTGTGAAATTTATAAGAATATGAGTTCTATTCTAGTTGATAAATGGTCAAGAAATATAAACATGCAGTTTTTCTGTTAAATCAAAACTATACGTAATCATATAAAAATGCTCTAAATCATTAGAGAAATAACAATTTAAAACAGCTTTGAGATATCATCTTACAACCATCAGATTGGCTAATATAATAGATGCCCTTCAGTTGGAGAATGGCTAAACAAGCTGTGTGTATATGATTGTGATGGAATGCTACTGTGATATAAGAGATGATGTTGGTTGACTTAGTAAAATGAAGAAAGACAGACTTAGGAAGTTGCTCTTCACCTCCAGAGAAAGAACTGACAAATTGAACTATACATACTATGGTCTTACATATATGTATATGTGTTTGCTATGTATGTTTATAGATATGTATGTACATATATATGTGTGTGTGTGTGTATACACACATATACACATACATAATATATATTTTGTATTTAATTGTAACCTTCTGGGAGGGAGGGAAAAATAAAATAAAATTAAAAATACATGGCAGAGATCAAAAGAAAACATAGAAAGAAGCACAGAAAAGCTATAGCTTTGAAAACAACGTGTAGCGTTTCTTCCCTACATTTTCTTGAAATGTAAATTTGTTGTTTAATATTGAATCCTCTCTTATGTTCTGTTGTGTACATGGAAAGTGTTTTTCCCCCCATATTTTTTATTTAAGTGTAAAATGAATAAAACATTAAAGAAACCAGTTCTGGTTTTGGCAAAAAGCCTTTTAAGCATTTATTGATATGTTTTTATTATTTATGATGTTAACACAATTTATACTTAATGGTCTTCCTTATGTTGAACCACCCCTGCATTCTAGTATAAACCCTACCTTCTCGTAGTATATGAATGGTCCTAATATATTGTTGTAGCCTACTTGATATTATTTTATTTTAAATTTGTATGTTATTGTTCATTGGCCATTTTGATCTGCAGTTTTTTCTCTTAGTCCCTCCCTGGCTGTACTATTAATGTGATTTAAGATTTTACCCACCTATTAATAGGCCTCACTTATAGTCCGTTTAAGGGAAGCTTGCTTAGGGGAAGCCTGTTTGTAGGAAGGTTTTTACATCTTTTGCTAATTTCTAATTAGGCCCTGAGGGTTATGATGCTTTCTTGCTCTGAAAAAAATATATATATGTATACTCTTGAGTTGTTATTTTGCTTTGGGGGTTTACTTATGAGAAGGATCTTGTGATTCCCTGGTTGAGATTCTGAATGGCCTTATGTTCAGAGCTCCTCCACTGCTCAGATGTAAAAGCTCTCTTCATCCAGGCATGCAGGTAAAGTTGATTCAGGCAGAGTCCTGTCTCTTGGTCTTTATTTCTATGATTGTATTTTCTCTGAAATTCAGGGTGCTGACTTTTTTTCCCCCTGAACTAGTGAAAGTAATTTAAAAAGACTTAAACACCTGTCTTTCCTAGAAAAGCAGATCTAAGAATCTGTGCTGGCCACCATCCTGGGTTATGCCAGTGTGGCTGCTGCTACACTGGTTTTAGATATTAAAAACATATTTGTAGCATAGGGTATTTGAAGAGAATCTTCTTTTCTGTTATTGCAGCATTATGTGTAGTGTTGTGTTTAATTTTTCTTTGAATGTGTGATCAAACTGACTTGTAAATTCTTCTGGTCCTGGATTTTTTTTTCTTTGAGATTCATTCATGACTTATTCAATTTCTTTTTCTAATGTTGAGTTATTTTAATAGTATTCTGTTTATGCTTAAGTTATCCGTGTTCTTAGTATATAATTGGGCAAAATAGTTTCTTTTAATTTTTAAATTTTCTCTCCAGTTTTTTTCATTTTTGAAATGAATATTTTTCTCTTAAAAAATCAGATTCATGTCTATCTTTCATTTTTTCTAAAAAGAAAAAAGTAGCAGTTCCTAATTTCATTTATTAATTTTTATGGTTTTTTTTTTAAATTTTCAAAATATCTACTGCTTAGTTGGGATAGTTTTGTCATTTAAATTTTTTTCAGTTGAATATCTGATTCATTGATTTCATCTGTTTATTTTTGAATGGGAATGGAAATGCTCTATTCCACTAAAAGTATGTCTTTTTTTTTCCTTGTAGGATTATACTTAGTTTTTCTGGATAAGTTTTCCTTGGTTGTAAACCTTTATCTTTTTGTCTTTTAAGTATCTCCAAGTCAGTTTTGATCCTTACATTAGCCCCTTGGTACTTAAACTCAAGTGGTCAAGATGAGGCTCTAGTTTGACTGATTATGTTACTTCTTATTTGACCTGGAAGTTGTGGGATTTGACCATATTCCTGGGGATTTTTATTTTAGCATTTCTTTCAGGAAGTGATCACAAAATTCTATTTTAAGTTTGCTCTCTGATTCTGAGAGTTCTTGACATTTTATTATTTGATTTCCACATTTCTCTTGTCATAATTTCCATAGAGTTCAATAATTCTTAGATTTTTCTCAACCTGTTTTCTAGCTTAGCTGTTTTGTGTATAAGTCTTTTAGATTTCCTTCTTTGAGTTTTTTTTCAATCTTTAGGTTTTTATTTTCATATTTCTGTCCTTACAGAATCATTTTCAGTTTGTCTCATTTTCATTTTCAGGTCATTCAGTTCTTGGGTGAAGTTTTCTGCCATCTGTTATGAGGCTTCAGTTCTCTTTGTCAGGCTTTCTTTCTAGCTATTCCATTTTGTCTCTTGTTTCATTTTTTTTTTTGGGTACTCTTATATTCTTGTGGTCAGGACATTTTTCTTCAGTGGTTTCTTGTTGAGTTGCAATGCTACCTCAGCTTTATTCCCTGAACATTTCTCAAACCAAGTTAGAGGTTAGCTACAATTATACAATATCATCCATTTCCTTATAGTATTTGGTGTTTTCCTTGGTTTTCTTATCTCATCTACTTCAGTCTGTTAGTTGGCGGGACCTAGTTGGGTCAAGTATAACCAAATGCCCTTTATAGGACCTTCCTTGACCTGGTCGAAGAAGGTAGTCAAGATGAGGCTCTTCAAGAGGTTCTAGGACTGCTATGCTGCTTTGCTTTGCCTGTGGACTCCCTCTCGACATAGTGCTATGGGACCTTCCCCTGTTTTAGAGTCTGCCTTTCCCCTCGCTGTTGGTCTCAGGGACTACTCCCACCAGGATCTGGGATACCTGACTGGTTTTTATTTACAATTCATTTGGCTTGGGTTGCTAGTGCCGCCACCAGAATCTTCCCAGGGCTACTCTCTTATACTAGGCTCCTGAAAGTCACAGACTTTAGTCTTTGCCTGTTAGGCCGTTAGTGTCTATTTGGGCCCCACCTATAGATCTCTTAGCTATAATGTACTCTGCTTTCCTCCTTTGTACATCTCTGGGTCTCTGCAGACTCCACAGATGGTTGGATTCCCTGTGCTGGATGCAGGAGTCTACAACTAATTCTTTTTGTTTCTTTTTAAACTAGTATATTTATAAGCCCTCTGGGGTATGTGGAGGTGATTTAGGCTCCTCTGTGTTCTAGAGTATTGTGTGAAAGGGAGGAGAAGGGAATAAACATTTACTAAGCTCCTGCTATTTACCAGGCAGTTTGAGTCTACCATTGCAAACATTCAGCATTTACTGTTACAGTAAAAGCACATGACTAAACAAAATAATCAAGATGGTGATAATAGCATCTTTTTACTTCCCTGTGTTTGACTTCCTGGTCAGGAACATAATAAATTGCAAGCAGTCAATCAGTGTTAAACACCTGGCATGTACCTTAAACTGTGTTGGACAGGGAGGTGGGTTGTACATGTACAAAGAATGAAACAGTCCCTATTCACGATGAACTTAGGCGGAGTGGTAAATAGATTGCTGGACTTGAAGCCAAAAATGCCCAGATTTAAAATCCATCCTCACATGCATAGTATCTGTGTGACCCCATGCAAATCACTGTTTTCCATAGTTCTTTCCCTTCAAACGTGGGAATAATAATAGCACCTACTTTCCTGGGTTGTTGTGAGGACCAGATGAGATAACAATTGTAAAGTACTTTGCAAACTATTAAATCCTTACTGTTAGAGCTATTATTATATTTTAACGGGAAAGATAATAAGTACATATAAAATTATAAAGGGAATAATTAAATTTATATGCATTTTAAGTGAGTAGCTTAAAATTGTACTAAAACTATACACCGAATAGTTAAATGCAGTGTATTTTGAGAGACGGTGGCATTTGCAATTGGGGGGAGATCATTAAAGGCTTAATGCAGAAGATAGAGCTTAAGCTGCATCTTGAAGGAAGGAGGGAGATTCTATGAAGCAGAATAATGGACAGGGAGCACATTTTAGGTATGAGGAATGTGTACGACAAATACATGGAAATGGGAGGTGCACCGTGTGGGGAGAGAGAGAAGGCCGTCGTGGCTAGATGACAGTGAGGCTGGAATGATAATTTGGGGCCACATTGCTTAGGACTTTAAAATCTAAGCAGAGGAGTTTGTATTTTATCCTAGAGACAGTAGGAATCCACTCACATGATAAGATCTGCACTTGAGGAAAATTATTCTGGCAGTAATGTATAGTAATAATAATAGCACCTCTTCTATGCCAGACATTCCATAAACACTTATGTATTATCTCATTGGATCCTCCCAATAACCCAGGAAAGTAGGTGCTATTATTATCCTTATCTCTCATTTGAGGAGAGACAAACAGAGATTGTGATTTGCCCAGGGTCAGTCATACAATTAGTAAGTATATAAGGCAGAATTTGAACTCAGATCTTCCTCGGGGCAGGCCCAGTATTCTGTCCTTTTTATCACCTGGCTACTGGATGAACTAGTTAGGGAGACCAATTAGAAGTCATTGCAGTTAATCGAAATAGGACATAATGTGGACCTGAACTAAGGTAATAGCTGTGTGAGTAAAGAAGGATTAGAATGGCAGATATTGCAAAAGTGGAAACATCAAGATTTGATAACTGAATAGATATGTAAGAGCTGGAGAGAGTTGTTTAGTAAAGTGCTGAGATTACAAACCTAAGATACTCAAAGGGTAGTAGTGCCTTCAGCTGAAATAGGCAAGTTTAGAAGAGTGATTAGAGAGAATGAGTGAAATTTTAGATCAGTTGAGCTAAAGATGATTCTGGGACATCCAATTTAAATCTTATATTTGCTAAATTTTAGGAGTTCTGAATTCGCTTTCATTTTAACTGTGAATTGATAGCTGTGTTTATAGCATTTTGGTTTTTTTAGATGTCTTAGGTTTTATCTTTTGCTATGTAATTGTTCCAGGTATTCAGTGAATCATAACTGATTTATTTGTTTTGATTTAAAAGGTAATTCCTTCACCTCTTCCCCTGAAATGCCTTGTTGAGTATCAGCAAGGAACATAGATTAGAGCTGGTGGGACCAGGAGTCATGTAGTTAAACTTTCTTATTTTACATATGAATTTACAACTATAAAAGTTCTCCATAAAAACTCTCTCCATGTTAAGATGAGGAAACTGAGCCATATATAGGTTAAATGCCTTGGCCAAGGGCACACGGGTAGGGCTGAATGGGGATTTGAACTCTGATTCTCTAACTTCACATGCTGTACATCACACCACTAGATTTTGAATTGTGTAGGATGTTGAGACTATATGACATTAAAGTTCCCTTTGAACTGTTTCTTTGTTGAAATAATTTTATATTTGTTTATAATCTTTTTAATACATATATCATTTAATTTTAATTATATTATTTATTATTCTAGTATTTTCCAAATCCAGCCTGCAACTATACCCTATTTCATTTATGATAGGTATCTTAACTTGGAGGAAAGATTGGCTTTATTTATTAATATCATTTAATCATACATCAGCAATCAGGAATGCACCTTAAAAGATTATCTTGATTAATCTTGTAGATGAAGAAACTTTGGCTTAAGAGATAGATAATAAATGAGTTACAGAGCTAGTCTTCTGGCTCCTAGGTCTATTCTTGTTGTTGTTCTTTCCCTTGGAGGCAGGAAGGTAGGGCAGTTGGGGTTAAGTGGCTTGCCCAAGGTCACGTGGCTAGTTTTTTGTGTTAAGTGTCTGAGGCCAGATTTGAACTCAGGTCCTCCTGACTCCAGGTCCAGCGCTCTATTCACTGCACCAACTAGTTGCACCTGGTCAATGCTTTTAAAAACAAGGCAGTTCATATCTCAGATAATCTTACTCTCATCTGCACATTTTTGCAGTATTTAATTAAGCACTTTCAAAATGTTGTCAATTATATTCTGCCTCTTATTTTCCATTGCAACTATAGCAGCTATATATTAATCTGGCTATGGTGTTTGCTTTTATATTGACAGAAAAGTAGCAGTTCTGAATCGTTAAGTGACAAAGGCTCTGAACTGAAGAAGAGTTTTGATGCTGTGGTATTCGATGTTCTTAAGGTTACACCAGAAGAATATGCGGTAAGCAATGGGTTGGTGACTTTTTTCTTAAACTATTTACTTAGTAATGAGTTGTCTCCGTAGACAAGTTTGGTTTAGGGATTGACGGGTAAAGAAAGTAGGGACATTGGAGCAACTAATATTATAGATGAGCAGTCAGTATCTTTGTGGCATTTTCATAGGTGTTGGTATGGATATCTTTATTGTAAAATAATTTTGTCAATCTTGTATTTTATTTTATTTCTGAATATATTTGTCCCCTCAGCCAGTTCTTTACCAAAAAAAAGTTCTTTAAAAGGCAGGCTCATTTAGCCCTCGCACCATCTCTGCTTCAGCCAACACACATACCTCTGCAAAAAGAAGAGGGGACATTTTCTCTGAAATGGAGACTAATTACCTCTCCATCAATCCTGGCCACACTGAGTAGGAACTTGGCCAAGGATTAGGTGTGCTCTTGAAGGGTACCAGTAGAAACAGAATAGATGTATGTGTATGGAGAGAGAGTGTGTGTGAGTATGCTGTCCTTAGAATCAAAAACATCTAAGTACAAATCCTATCATTGACACTTAATATCTGTGTAACCCTGGGCAATCATTTTAACCTCTCTCAGCCTCAGTTTTCCCCAGATGCAAAATTAGGATAATAATAGCACCTATTTCACAGAGTTGTTATGGAGATCAAATTAGATTTTATATTTCATATGAATGTCTGCTATAATTATTATATATGGAGTCAGAGAACATGGTTCTGAATCATGGCTCAACCACTTAATTATGTATGACTAACTAGAAGGGGAGGTCTGAGGAACAAAGACGTCTTCATCCTGCCTAGGCCCTGTTTCCAAGAACACTATACTCATTATACTTTAAACCCAAACTAAAACTACTTTTGAATCATTGACCAAGGCTTTGTGGAAAAAGCATGATGTTCAAGATAATACTGGGAAAAAAAACTTATTTTTTTTATCATGGGTTTTCATTTAGAAATTTGTTAGTGTTATATAAGAGGAAAGAAACCTTACTGACTTCATATATCTGGACTACCTGTATTATGCCTGTATCATCTACACTTTTATACCTAAGCCCCCAGAAAATCAGTAACATGCTCATATCACTCCTGTCCTTAAAAATTTTTCAGTTGACCCTTCCCTCTTCACAAACTATTGTCCTGTATCTCTCTTCCTGGCCAAACTCCTAGAAGACTCTGTCTGAATCTGTATTCACTTCTCCTTTCATTCATTCCCCAGTCCTTTGTATTCTGGTTTCTGATCTCATCATTAAACTAAAACTTTTCTCTCTAAATTTATCTACAAACACTTAATTGTTAGATACAAAGACCTGTTTTCAATCTTCACCCTCTTTGACCTTTCCACTGTATTTAGCACAATTTACACTCCCATCCCACTTCTCTTTTCTTCTCCTGAGTACTCTTTTCTAAATTTTTATTACAGTATTCTCTCTTATTTCTTCTCCTAACCATCTGATTTCTTTTCTGGTTTATCCTCAGCATCATACCTTCTAACTTTGGGTGTACCTCAAGGCTTTTCTTAGGCTCTCTCTTTTCTCTCTTCTCTGGGTGACCTCATAATCTTCCATGAGTTTAATTATCAATTTTCTGCATATGACTTATAGATCTATATAACTTGTATCCATACCCATGCTGTCTCTTGAGAACTGCCTATTAGGCATTTCAACCTGTATATCCAGAAACATGTCAAAACTCAACATATCTAGAATAGTGTTGCTCGTTATTTTTCCTCCAAAATCATACCTTATATTTAACCTTCGTATTTCTATTGAGGGAACCATCTTTCTTCCATTATCCTAGGTTTATAACCTTAGCATTATCTTGTAGTTCTCACTTTCTTCCTCCACATATCCAGACATTTGTTAAATTTTGCAATTTTTACCCCCACCTTTTAGGTATCTGCCTCCTACAGGCTAGTTCAGGCCTTCTCCAACTCTTGCTTGGATTATGGCAATGGCCTCCTAATCTTCTTGTTTAAAGTCCATCCCCATTCCCAGTTCATCCCCTAAACCTTCTAAAGTGCCTTTCCTTAAGCATAGATCTGACCTTATCCCTCCCCTACTCAATAAAATCTACTGGCTGAATATTATATCTGAGAACAAATACACACACACACACACACACACACACATACACACAGAAAGAGAGAGTAAGTGTGTTTGGTTTTTAAAACCCAAACTTGGCCCCAACCTATCTTTCTAGTTTCATGATAGAGTAGTTTCCTTCCCATTCTCTGTGGTCTGGCCAAAGTAGCCTTCTCTCTGTTTCTTTCACAGGACACTGCATCTCCCACTTCCTTGCCTTTGTACTGACTGCCCTCCATACCACCAGTGCTCTTCTTCCTCACCTCTGCCTCATAGAATCTCTTTTCTACTTCAAGACTAGCCTACAAACATCTTTCACATGAAACCTTTCCTCATTGCTCCTCCCATCCCAACTGCTAGTACTCTCCCCAAACTACTTTGTGTTTAGTTTTGTTGTTGTTAATTTGTTTTTCATTCATATCTAACTTTTTGTGACCCTGTTTGGGGTTTTCTTGGCAAAGATATTGGAGTGGTTTGCCATTTCCTTCTCCAGCACATTAAAAAAAATTTTTTTTTATTGACTTGTTTGTTTACTTTTAGTTTACAGTATTCAGTTCCAGAGTCACTTGAGTTTCAGATTTTTCTCCCCTTCCTCTACACCCCCCACCCCCACCATGGTGGCATACAATCATGTATAGGATCTGCAAACTCTATCACATTGTACAATAGTCTGGTTGAATAGGTGTTATAGCCAATGGAGTGAACAATGAGAAAAGAGAAACAAAAACCAAACATAGAAAAGAGTGATAGCATGCATTACTTCAGTCTCCATTTA
>JAQQSW010024268.1:0-10122 GCA_028646575.1 Pseudocheirus occidentalis | reverse complement strand
TTGCTTCCTTTTTCTCATGTTGGCCAGTCTATTAATTGCTTGTTTTTTTAGCTCTGCGGGACTCTGCTTCCTGGAGGGGGAAAGCTCTGTCCCAAATTGCTGGGGCCTTCACAGCTGCCGGAGCTATTAGTGGGGTGCTGCAGCCTCCTCAGTGTTTTGGCTCACTGAAAGCACACCGCAGGACCAGCACTCAAGACCACGATCCAGATCCAGGTCGCTCAACGCGAGAGCCCTTGGCCCTGATCAATCACCTCAGCCCCCCTGCTATCTTCAGGCCAACAGCTCTGAAGCAGCCCAGTGGAGGCCGTTGCTGCTTTTAGCCGTTCTGCTGCCATATCTGCCTCCTGCTGCTTCCTTGCCCTGGGAGCACTTTGGCCGGACCCGCTCTTCCCCAAATTTAGCAAAATCCACTGATCTTTCTCTTAGCCATTTTTTCTTCTTGCCTGATAAATGTGGTAACTGTGCCTCCAGTGCAGGTGATCTGCTCTCCTATAGACTAGGCTCTGCCTGACTGCCCCAGGGGCTGACCCATCTGGTGTTTCAGCTGCGGCTCCCAGACTGCTGTGAAGAGCCCCACCTGTTGAGCTGTTTGTAGCAACAGATGTGTTTTATGTCTTTTGGAGAGTTTTGGAGCTTGAAAATCTGTTTTAGAGTCCCATTTTATTAGTTTTTAGCATGTTTGTGTGGGAGCTGTGGTGCTTTGCTGCTTCTACGCTGCCATCTTGGCTCCCTCTGGTCCAATGATTTTTAAAAGATATCTTAATAATTATATTCAACACAACTGACTTGTTTTATAATCTGATGTATTCTATGCACTTTAAAACAATATTTTGAGGATTTGACCGGACTTCCAGAGGGATCTATGATACTTGAAAAGGTAGAGAACCCCTGAATCGAACTCAAAGCTGAATCAGGACTGTCTCTTTAATTCCTCCACTCTCCCTTTCCTTGAACCTCTCTCTTTAGAGAGCTATCTATCTTCCACGACAATAGATCCTGCTACGGGGAAAACTCTCTTAGGTAGTGTTTCTGTACTTGAGACATAGATCAGCCTCTTTGCCACAACTTTCCTACCCCCATAGGGTTCTTATTTTTTGTCCTCTGGGGTTAAACAGAACAACAGTACTACCTTTCCAGACAATAGCCCTGAAATTACTGCATCACAGATATCAGATTCTCCTCAAACTTTCTCTTCTGTGACCTGAACATTCCAGTTTTCTTCAATAACTCCTCATGTGGAATTATCTGAAGGACCTCACAACACTGACCAACATTCTCCACAAACAACCAACATTATCAGTGACCTCTTAAATAAGTTGAGCTTCCAGACTCAACACATTTCTCTGGGTATGGCTTGACCAGGAGAAAGTAAGTCTTGACTATGTACCACAGCCTTGGAAGCTTGTGCAGCCCTGCACGACTGGCCAAGACAAGATCATTTTGATGACTTATGCTTTGAGGTCTTCCATTCTTCCTTCATCCCTACATTTTTATGATAACCCCCTGATATTTTAGATCTATATTTTTTCCAAACAATTTTATTATTGTATCAAATTTTGAAAGTATTCCATTGATATTTTGATTGTTATAGCATATAAATTATAAATTAACTTTGGTTGTATCACCATTTTTATTATTTTGGCACATCCTAGTCATGAACACTGAATCTGTCTCCAGGTATTTAAGTTGTTTTTTATTTAATTAAGGAGCCCTTTACAATTGAATCTATACAAGACTTGTGTTTGTTTTGATAGCTTGTTCATTAGGCATTCTAAACATCTTATAGTCATTTGGATTATGATTTCTCTTTTTCTTATCACCTCTTGGATTTGTTTTTTTGTTATAAAAATGCCATTGATTTTGCAGTATTTATTTTAAAGCCTGTAACTTTGCTAGAGCTATTAATTGTCTCAAATAGTATGTTGGCTAATTTCCTAAAAAGTTCTAAATAAAACATCATGTACAGGCTTTCTTTGTGTAGGCAAGTTGTATTCATTTTATTGGCTGTCTCATCACATTGTTGAGTATCATGGGATTCAAATCCATTGAAATTGCCAGAGTTTTTCAAATAAGCACCAATTGTGCAGCCATTGTCCTCATCTAGCCTATCGTTGAATTAATTATTACCTTTTTTGAGAGTGATGGGTAAATTGGAAAGAGAATTGGATGCCAGTCAATAGAGACTTTGAACTGAGCTCTGCCTCCGACACTGAATAGATCTGAGACTTGGAGAAATCACTTCTACCCCTCTCTACCTCATCTACAAAAACAGCAGTTAATTATACCAATAGTGGCCACCTCCAAGAGTGAGGGCAAATTAGATAATATATGTAAAAGTTCCTACACATCCTGGCCCCAACTTACATTTTCCAGCCTTATTAAATATGACTCTCCTTAATACACAGTAGAGTTCAAGCAAATTGACCTTTTTCCTGCTCATCTTACAGAATATTCCCATTGCTTAAACTATAACATCAGTGCTACAAAATTAAAATCATTGAGAACTTTTATGAACTAATAAAGAATGAAACGAACAGAATCAGGAGACCAATTTATGAAATTATATTACTGTAAAAACAAACAACCTTGAAAGCTATAAGAACTGTAAACAGTCAAACAATTAATAAACATGTATTAAGTGCCTACTATGTGCCAGATATTGTGCTATGCATTGGGATGTAAAAACAATGCAAAAGACAGTACCAACCTTCAAGGATCTCACAATGTAATGGGGGATAAAGCATACAAACAAACATATACAAGGAGAGCTATATATCGAATGAATAGGAAATCATTAATAGAATAAGGGCAATGGACCAATGCCAGTCTGTGATTCCAAAAGATCTATACTGAAATATAAGTTTTTATGAAAGATAAATAATGGATTAGGGGTATAGAATGGGTCGTGTGTGCATACACATATACACATAAACAGCTACATACATACATACACATATTTATATGTATGTGTCTTGTGATGTGTGTTTCAACCAAAGTCAGTGGAATCAGTCAATCTGTTGCCTCTCTGCCAGGAGGTGGTGTAAATCCAAGCACAAGCAGCTTTTCAGAAGAATGCTGCTATGAACAGCTTTCAAAGTTCCAATTACACAGTATTGTGAACACTCTATTCAATAACAAATCAAAGCAAAACATTGACAGAAATCAATGTACAACATTCACAATGTTACAACTTATCACAGAAAATCAAAATACAGCATTCACAATAACTTATCACTAAGATGGCCACATAGTTTTCAACACAGTGGTCACAAAGTTTTGAACAAAGTACATTAATTTAGTCAGTCAATCATTTAGTAACTCAATCATTTAATCATCCTTGAGGAGGCTTGCCTTTTTAAGGGACACAAAGTACAATTGTCAAATTCTCCACTCATGTGGCACACCACGTTACAAATCAATTGCTATTCAGTCATCATTCACTATTCAATCATCAGAAAATACACAAACCCTCTATCCCTAGGTCACTAGAAAATTACAATTTCTCAGTTGGTACCCAGTATCCAAGTAAAGTCTTCTTTCAGCTTGACTTGGGGTGGTCCAGATTCTCTGGATCCCCTTCCATGGTCCCAGATTCTACATGGATTCACCAAACTGTCCCCTGGATTCAAAGGCAGACACCTCCCAGTCCTTGTCCAGCTTTCCAAGCACTTCCTGCTCCACAGTGAAGCTCACAGCATCTAGTCCACCTTAAATCCTTCACAGTCTCTGTTCCTGGGAAGTTAAGACTTAACAAAGCCACAAACTGGTTCATGAAAAGTACCAGCATCACAGTGATGCTTCCTCAGTCTGTAGCAGCTCCAGCTGGCCCTTAGACATTTTAGGAACATCCCAGAATCTTCTTCTGGTCCTCAGACTCAGCAGTATCTCAGCAGAAGCTCTAGCTGGTTCCCAGGATCAAAATCACTTCACCCAGGTCCCCAAAATCAAAATCATTTTCTCCAGCCTGGGGGAGTCTTTCCTCTTCAGCTTCCCCGGCAACAGAAGCTTCTGCCTCCACAAAGATTGCTCCAAGAAGATCTGTCTGACCCAGAAAGGACTTCTCCTTACATACATGCACAGTATTAGCTCCTTCCTGTTTCAGCCAACCCCTTCCTGTTATGTCAGCAACAGGGGTTCATACCTTCTGCTTTTTTAACAGAGACTTGATTAGCTACTAAGTGCTAAGTACCTCTCAGGTTAGCAATACAAAAGGAACTTCAAATTTCTTTACTATTACAGGTGGATACAATATTTCATTGTTAATCTTTAATAATTATGGGTTAGCATTGTACTGATCACACTTCTTACACCTTTCAAACATGCTTATTTTTACACTGCTATTATTGTGTTAATTGGTTTCATACTTCTGTTCCTTTCATTCCTCATTTTATAAAAAATTCTCCAAGTTGTTATTCTATCACAAATTTATCCTGTTCACTTCACTGACTCTACATACAAGTCTTTCTTTGTCTTTTTTAAATGGTCTAGTCCTCTTTTCTTATAGTACACTACTTCTCTTTCAAATTAGTAAAAAATGTTTATCTTATCTATAGGTCTGATAGATAATTTTTCCATATTACTCTAATTGGTTGATGATGTGGCCTTTTATATCTACGCCATGTATGCACTTGAAGTTGATCATTATATAAAGTATGAGGTAATGGTCTAAATCGAATTTCTTCCATATTGCTATCCAACTTTCCCAACAGTTTTTGTCAAATAATGAGTTTTGAAGTCTTTGTGCTTATCAAATATTTAAGGTACCACATACATTTGTTTCTGCGTATTGTGTAGCTTCTCTGTCCTACTGATACATCTCTCAGTGTCTTAAGCCGTAGCAAATTAGTTTGAGAATTATTGCTTTCTTGTATAGTCTGGAAATCTAGCACTGCTAGGCCTCCTTCATTCCCATTCCTTTTCATGATTTAATTTCAGTTTCTTGACCATTTCTGCCTCTACATGAATTTTATGATTATTTTTTGTACTTTTGAAAAGTAATCATTTGTTATTGGCATTGAATAAGTGAATTGGTGTAAGCTATATGGGCATTTTTATTATATGGCCTCATTTTGTGAATGAGCCACTAATATGTTCTCCTAATAATTGCTGCCTGTATTTCTGTAAACAATGTTTTATAGTTGTATGTATATCATTGTTGTTGTTGAGCCTTCATTATTGAAGAGGATCAATGATGTCATGAGTATTATGTTTATACTTGCAGGTGAACTAGATTTAAGTGAGACAGAGCTGTACAAAATCATGAGCCTCACTGTCTCCTCCAGAGTCATCTGAGCCCAGGGGCAGGACAGAAGTCAGGATAAATGGCAATGGTCCAGTATTTATGCAGTTCTTGAGTGTAGCTTAGTAGGTAGATTTTGAATTAGTTTATATATTCTGTACTAATTTTAAATGACATTTTTCTTTTTATCTATCCCTGGTGGATTTGATTGGTATTATATAGAAATACTGATGATTTGTCTGGACTTAGTTTATATCCCACAAGTTTGTTAAAATTTGCTTTAACTACTTTGAATTATTTTATTCACATATACATTCATTCAGTTTATTAATTGAAAGAATTATTTCAATTAATTTCTACTTGAAACCTTAGAATTCTTCAAATAAACTATAATAGTAGCTATAGAAGTTATTATTTTGTTTCTTTTTTGCTCATTCTTATTCCATCATTTGCCTTTTTTAATGGTCTTATCACTATAGGCAGCATTTCTAGTACTACATCAAATGGAAGTGGCAAAGAGCACATTCATTTCATCTCTGTTTCTGTTTGTTTCTGTATTTTTATAGCAGTAGTTGTTGGGTTTTGATATATGCCATTTATATATTTGATACATTTTATTTATCACTGCAAAAAAAATAAATTTGTTCTTATTTTTTAATATTTTAACATAAAGGTTTTTTTCTGTATTTGTTGATATAATATGATTGTATCACTTTATATTATTGTCAATTTTGTTAATATATTTAAGTTTATATTTCCCTAAAATTTTATTAAACCAAACATGTTTTGTCAGTTTCTTTAAAAATATATTAGTTAATAATTTTAGATCCAATTTTTATTAGGGAGAATACTATTATATATGTGTGTGCGCACATATACCTATGTATATGTATAGTGTGTTTGTGTGTATATGCAGTTCTGTTTTGACTTCCTGTGGTTTTTGCATCAAGACCATATCTCTATCATGGAAGGAATTTGGCAAGATGGCTTCTTTTACTATTTTTGCAAACAGTCTATGTAGTATTGGAATGACTTGTTCTTTGCAAAAATGATGGAATTAATTTGTGATGGTCCTGGAGTGGCATTTTTTCTCTTTAGAAGTTATTTATATTAATATTCTTTCTCTGGAATTGAGTTATTTAAATCCTTTATTTCTTTCCTACTGATTTACACATTTTATGTTTCTGTAAATATTCATTGATTTCACCTGTCGGGTGTTTTGGACTATAGCTGAGTAAAGTAGTTTCTAATAATATTCTCCTTTTTCATTATTCTGATAATTTGATCTCTTCTTTCTCTTTTTTAATCCATCTAGTCAATGGGTTTTAACTCTTTTATTGTTCTTTTAAACAATTCTTTTTATTAGTTCAATATTTTTATTTCCATTTTACTAATCTCATATGATTTTCAGGATTTTTATTTACATTTTAAAAAACTGTTGACTTTCTAGTATTTTAGTTGCATTGCTAACTCAGTGCTCTGTTCTTTCTATTTTTCCTTAATAAAGGTTTTGCTACAAATTTTCCCCTGGTGACTACTTTGGGGGCACATCAAAAATTTTGGTATGTCATTTTATTATCATTTTCTTTAATGAAATTATCTATGATAAGTTTTCTTAGTTTTATATTTTTATTCTTTCACATTCTTTTTTTTCATTTTGAATTCCAAATTCTCTCCCTCTAGTCAATTCTGTGCAATATGGCAATTATTATACATGTAGTGTCTTGCAAAGCAATCGTTCATGTTAATTATGTCACAAAAAGAAAAAGCAAGTGAAAAAATATGCTTCAATTCCATTTGGAGTTTATCAGTTCTCTCTCTCTGGAAGTGAATTGCATTTTTAATCATGTGTATAAGTTGGTCTTTGACCCCTGATTATTTGGGATTGAGTTTATTAATTTCCAGGGGCAGTTAGGTGGTGCAGTGAATAGAGCACCAACCCTGGAGTTAGGAATACCTAAATTCAAATCTAGCCTCAGACACTTGACAAGCTTAGTAGCTGTGTGACCTTGGGAAAATCACTCAAGCCCAATTTCCTTGCTTTCCCCTCTCCAAAAAAAAGTTATTTCATTTCCAACTCATGTTTAATACTTTTTTATGCAATGAATCTTTATTAAATATACTTTTTATTGTAATATGACCAGCTTGTACATTATATTTCTGCTTCTCTTTATTTGTTTGCAATGTTTTTTATCATCTAAAACATAATTAATTTTCCAGCTCAGAAATATTTCTTCCTTTTTTCTATTTCCATTCCATAGTATCCAAAGAATTATCATATCTTTTCTTTTCTAAAATTCTTTTCTAATCCTCCAAATTTTCTTGTTCTTGGTTAGATTTATCTAGGTCTAATGGGGTAAATTGGGTAACTCCAATAATATAATTTTGCTGCTTATTTTCTCCTTGTATTCCATTTGTTGCTATTTTAGTATTTAGAAACTCTGTATGTGTGTGTGTGTACATACATATGGTTGTGTGTATACATGGTTTGTATGCACACAGCCATTTATATACACACACATATGTATACATATTCTTTTTTTCAATTGTTTTCAAAATTTTGAATGATGAAGTTAAAAATATAAAATAAAACAAACATTTCCTTACATAAAGGAAAAGAGAAAACATTACAATGACCTGCAAATGCCAACTGCTTATAGCTTGTTTTTTACTTCTAAGACTTTACAACTTAACTTCTGGATCTGCTGTGATGGCCTATCCCTCTGTTGTTCTTATCATTTAAAAAAATCAATTAATTGATTTCAGCAAAATTTAATTTCCCTCCTTATATCTTTTAAGAATGTATGGTTTTTCTGTTACATTGTCTGAAATCATAATTGCTATCCCTCCTTTTTTTAATGTTCAACTCTCATAGCAGTTTTGCTCCAGCCTCTTATTCTTAACTCTGTCTGTAATTATATTTCAAATATCGTTCTTGCAATATACACATCGTTGGATTTTGCTTTCTAAGACATTCCTGATAACCTCTTCCATTTTATGGTGAGTTCATCTCATTCACATTTACAACTGTGATATTTGTTTCTTTCCCTCCATTGTAATGTCATACTTTTTAGTCCATCAATAAACATTTATTGATCACCTGCTTAGTACATGCCAGACATTGTTCTAAGTGCTAGGGATACAAATATTTAAACAAATACAGTTCTTGCATTAAAGAACCTTACTATCTAATGGAGACAATACAAGAAGGAAGTTGAGAAAGTGGGGTGGGGGCTTGCCAGGGAAGGTACCTGACAAGTGGCATGGTTGGGAAGTCAGAGAAGTCCTAAAGAAAAGTATTTATGTGGGAAAGGAGGAGAATATTCTGGGCTGGCCTTTCTCTTTAAATGGAGCTGTTGAAGTGCATCACTCCGTGTTCCCCTTTTCTTCTCTATGCTCCTTGCTCTTTTTATTTCAAGTTGTTACTCTTTCTTTATTTATTTTTCTATTAACCTTCTCTTCACTCTCCCCTATCCAAGCTTAAGATTTGTTCTGATTATAATTAATCCTACCCTTTTCTCTCTTCCTGTTCATATCTGTATCCCTATTGGGTTGGATATATTTCTCCATCACACTGTGTGTGTGTGTGTGTATTTTACCCTCTTTAAAACAGGTAGGATGAAAGTGAAGTTCAATAGCAGCTCCCATCCAAATCCTTCCATATTTGTATATAACACTACTTAAAAATTCAATCATTTATATTAATATACACATAAAGTTAGGCATCTAAGTGTCTAGGAGTGTGATACTTAGAGTTATTAAAGCCTGAGTTCAAATCCAGCCTCAAAAACTTTGTATCACCCTAATAAAGTAATTTAACCTCTGTCTACCTTAGTTTCCTCAACTGGTAAGTAAGGATAATTATAGCATCTATCTCCCAAAGTTGTTTTGGTGATCAAATGAGATAATATTTATAACATGCTTAGCACAGTGCCTGTCCCATAAGAGATGCTTCAAGAATCCCTGTCTCCTTCCTTATTTGCTTCCTTTCTAACATGTTCTCTCATCATTCCTCCCATTTTCCATGAACGTGTTCCCCCTTCTTTTTTCTGCATTTTAAAAGCATAAGACAGCTATTTATAGATCTTCTGTATCAATTGACTCTTTATGATCTCTTGTGACAATAGCATCTGAAAGAACCACTTTAACACCAGCCTTTTCATTAGAATGTAATTAGTTCACACTTATAAAATCTTTTCTGTTCATTAATATTTACCTCTTAATATTTCTTTTGATTCTCTTATATTTCAAAGTTCCTTTTCAGATCTATTGGGTTTTTTCTCCCAAACAGAAATGTTTGAAAGTTGTTGGTTTTTTATTTCATAGAAAGATTGTTTTTTCCTTGTAGGACCTCAATCAGTTTTTATCACTAAGTTTTGTTTTTGAGAAGGTAAACTTGGGAAAGAAATCATAATGAACTTATCAAATTTGAATTATTTACATGCCAATATGGAAAACCGATAATAGTAACTTATGAAACTTTTCTTAGCATGAGGATAGGTGAAGGGAATACAAATGTGTGTGTGTGTCTGTATACATATAAATATATATATATATGTATACTTACACATATGTCCATAGAGGAGGCTATATATGCATATAAATACATATCTGAGCATGTGTGTATATGTGTATATAGAGGGTATAGAATGAATTGAATACGAAGGGATGATACTTTAAAAGGTGAAATTCTGAGGTGGGAGAGGACTAGAATGAGAGGAGACAGGGAGAGATAAAATGGGGTTAATCATCCCATAGAGAAGAGGCAAGGGATAACTATTACAACTTTACTTTCAATTACTCTCATTGAATTTGGCTTAGGGAAGAAATGGCATAAACTCTAAACTGGGCATCATGTCACACAGGAGAGTAGGGGGCATGGG
>JAQQSW010024267.1:0-10122 GCA_028646575.1 Pseudocheirus occidentalis | reverse complement strand
AGGACATAGGTCGGGATGACTGGCCGTGGCCCTGATGCAATGGGGAACCTTGGCCTGGTAAGCTAAGGTCTGGGCAAACATTCATTCCATGATTAAAAGCTAGGTAATAATTGAGGCAAAAGATGGCCCACGTTTCCTTCAGTCTGGAAGAGGAAGACCCTCAGAATTTCTGACCAGAACAGAAACAATTAATTGCTCTTTGTACTCACTCTGAGCCATCAAAACACAAACAATAAGCAAGTGGGGTTTGGGCAGGGACCTATTGTTAGCCAATCAGAGACAGCCAGAGTGATCTGGGTTCAAAGACACAGTCTTTGAAAGACACAGTTGCTTCACTTGCATCCCAGTGGGCTTTATCAAAGCCTGAACTCCCAAAAAGAAACAAAGCAAAAGAAGCAACCTTATTTTTCAAAAAAAGGAAATTTTAAAAGGATGAGATTGACAAAACAATATTTGACATTAGAATCACTGGAGTTTATTGAATAAGAGAGTGACATGGTCAGAACTGAGCTTTAAAAATAAGTACTTTGGTAACTGTGTGAAGGATGGATTGGAGAGGGATGAGGCTGGAGGCAGGGAAACCAATTAGGAGGCCACTGAAATAATATAGGTAAGAAGAGAGGAGGACCTAAATAAAGATGTGAGTAGAGAGGGAAATGGGCATTGGAGATACTGATGAAGTAGAAATGGTAAGGTTATGTTAATATGTTAATTATAGTATAATAAATATTATTTATTATGTTAATATACCAGAGCTTCTAAAACTTTGTCCACTCTCAATCTCTTTTCCCATTTCCACAGGTAGCGTAATTGTTCTGAACCAAAGCCGGCACACTTGGTACTGTACATGCCTTTAGAACACAGAATGCTAACAATTATGCTGCCGAAATAGAAAGTAACAGAGATGATAAATAGGAAGACTAACTATGGGTTGGAAAAATCTGGGAAGACTGCATAGTAGAACTAGAATCTGACCTGGACCTTGATGTATAGTTATTATTTGGTCAGGTGGAGAGGAAAAGGGAGGTTTCATGGCAAATTGGAAGAATAACATAAACAAAATAGAGAGCTACAAATGAGGATAAAGTGTTAGAGAAACAATGAGATTATCCTGCGTCTAAAGAAAAGGGTTCATGTTAGATAGATATGAATAATGTTTATTATTATATAATTAACATATTGGCATAATTAGCATATAAATAACCTATTAAGATTATTGGAAATAAAGACTGACTTTTCCAACTACTCCTCCACTTTTTTATGGGTCCTCATCATCTTTCTGTCCCTTTCTGTAGGTGTTCCCAAAGGATCAGGTTTCCACCTTCTGTTCTTATTCTCTCCCTCTGCCATTGTCTCTCTGTGAATCTGGACTTCTGTTTCTCTCTCCTTTCCTCCCCCACTCCCTTTCACAGCTTCAACTATGTCTATATAATGATTACCCAATCTGTACTTCTATCTCTAGCCTCTCATCCAAGCTCTAACTCTGTATTTCCACTTGTCTATAAAAATTTCCCCTATGTGCTGCCATTACTTCAAATTTTTAAGAATGTACAAAACTGATCTCACCATCTTCCCCTGAAACTGCTCTCTGCCCCCTCTCTACTTCCCCACTGTTACTGATGGAAACAGCAATCTCTAAGTCTTCTAGACTTGAAATTTTAGAGTCAACTTTGGCCAACCCCTCCCCTACAGCTTTTATATTCATTCAGTCACAAGGCCTTGCAGATTCTTCCTTTCATATCTGGACTTTGCTTTTCATTCTTGGCACAGGGCATTCCATTCCATCTCCTTCCTGCTCCTGCCCCCAGCAGACAGGCTTCTGGCCCTCTAGCCCCAGAATATCAGGAATAACAGACCTGGGGAGTACTAGAGTAGGCGGTGAGAACCATGGTGGAAATCTCTAAAGGACATTAGGTGGAGAACATTCTACTCACCTGCCTTCATCAGCAAAGCTGGTCTCCTCTATTACTTTGCCTGGACTCCTTTCCCAATGGTTAGTAAGCTCTAACTCTGGTTTAATCCTCCATAATTGACTATCTGAAAGACAATGTCACATAATGGATAGAGCTGACCTTGGAACCAGGGTTCAAGTCCTACTTCTGATACATAATGGGCTCTTAGCATTCTACATATAAAGTCACACAAAATATATTTCCACATTAATCACATTCCAAAAAAAGCAAGAAAAATAACACAAGAAAAATTGTGAGTTGATTAATTCTCTATCTAAAGGTGGACAGCATTTTTTCTTATGAATCCTTTGGAATTCTGGTGGATCATTGCATTGGTCAGTGTTAATACCTCTGTCACAGTTGTTTATCTTTATAATATGACTATTACTGTGTATATTATTCTACTCCACTTTGAATCAGTCCATATAAGTCTTCTCACATTTTTCTGAAACTGTCTCCGTCATCATTTCTTACAGCACAATGGTATTTCATCATATCCATGTACTGTAACTTGTTCAGCCATGCCCCAATTGATGGACATCCCCTCAGTTTCCAATCCTTTGCCACCACAAAAAGAGCTGTTGTATTTTTATACATATGGGTCTTTTTCCTTTTTCTTTAATCTCCTTTTGGTGCCATAATTGACTCTCCATATTTTCTCAGCAATACAAACCTCATCTCTCCTCAAGTCTTCCATTGTACCCTCACTACCCACGATCTCAGCTGAAGAACTTTGCTGAGTCCTTTACTGAGAAAATTGAAGTCATTTGCTATGAGCTCTGTTTTCTCCCCTTTCATCATCTTTTCTCCCCTTGACATCATCTTTTACTCACTCCTCTTTTCCTTTAGTCTCTGATGAAAAGATAGCCTTTCTTCTTGGACTTTGATCCCATTCTTATCTGTCTTCTCCAGAAGACTGTCCCAACTATCATCCCCTCTCTAATCTTTAATCAGTCCCCATCTACTACAGCCTTCTCTGCTGCCTACAAACACTCCCTAGTCTCTCCTATACTTAAGAAAAACTCTCATAAATCCTACCCTCCCTGCTAGCTACTGTCCTACTTCTTTTCTCCCTTTCTCAACCAAACTCCTCCAAATAGCCATTTACACTAGGTGCCTGGGGTGCAGGAACTTAATTTCATCTCTCTTCGGCTCTTAATTGTTAAAGGCATGACTTCATCTCAGGCTTTCTTGACTCTGAAATCAACTCTCTGTTCATTAGGGAGTGGTCTCCAAAGTGGAGATCATAACCTGACCACTGCAGGAATGTGATAAAAACAAATGAAAAATGAAAAAGGTGGTTGAAAATATTTCTATGTAATGCTCTCATCAGGTCATATCTGGTGTATAATATTCAATGCTGAGTGTCACATTTTAGGAAGGATATTGACAAACTAATATCTAGATAAGGTAGTAAACCTTGCTAGGTAAGAATTAATTGAAGACTGGAGATGTTTTGTCTGGAAAAGAGAAAACTTAGGGATTAGACTTTTTTTTTCTCTTTGGGCCCCGAAGGCAGAACCAGTAGCAGTGGGTGGAAGTTATAGAGAGATAGAATTAGGCTTGGTGTAAGCAAAAACTTCCTAACAATCAAAGCTACCCGACTGCCGCTTCTCAGGGATGTTGTAGGATATAGGAAGGGATTTGGATTCGATAAACTTTTAAAGTTCTTCATAATTCTTAAATTGTGTGACTCTTTGATTGAAGGGAAGAATGAGTGGACAGAAAGAATATTGGTTTGGTGTGAGTCATCCAGGAAGGCAGAAACTGAGAAAGGTGGCATGGGGGATGGAAAATATTTGATTAAAGGTGCTATACTATCGTCTATGTTCCAAAGCCCCCAACCCTAACTTCTGACTGAACACCTCAAAAGAGCCAAGGCTACAGCTTGTCTATGTGTAAGCCATGTCATAAATATACCAATGAGACAGAAAGTCATTTAGATATTGTCTTTCATCTCTGAAGATTCATTTTAAACCCTGTATTCTGGTAAAATATCCTGTAATGCTCCACTCCTTTTTGTTCAAGCATTCCCCCTCTTCATCCCTTTTTCCCACCCCTGCCTCATCTTCTGTGATGGCTGTCTCTGTTATCTCAACCATGGCTGTAAGTCTCACCAAAGTAAGATGTCTCCATTGTCATGAATCTCATAGAAATGGATATTTCACGAAAGATGTATCTAGTAGTAGAATTTGTTTTCTAATATGCATAATTTCTCTAAATAACTATTTTTGAATGAGATGAATAGATCATTTTCCTTATACCATGAGAAGATGCTGAGACATGAAATGAATAAAAATGGTGAATGACTGTTTCCCTGATATGAGGGTGGCCAGAAGCAAGTTCTTTCACTTTTTTCCCCCTTCTTGTAGTACTGAATCAGGGCATCCAAGCTCATCTTCTGCGGATGAATGACTTCTCTGTCACTGTTGATAACTTTCTAGCAGCTTACACTACCACACTACCACTACTAGCTTACATCAACCACAAGCAAATTCAAACTGCTGGCTCAAAGGAAGATCATAGCTCTGGGTCCTTTTCTGATGGCATCAATACTGTCCATGCATTTCATTGCCAATGCTACAGAATTCAGATAATTCAGTTCCCTTTTGCAGCTATGAAGGGTAATGCCTGCTAGTCACATTGCTAGTGAATTTCATAAGGCAGAAAAGAGCAGCAATGAGGGTTTAAATTTTTTTTAGGTTTTATTGAAACTTTTTATTTATACATCAATCATTTGCTGATGTGCTTCCCCATGAACCTGTCCTTGTAACAAAAGAAAAACAGTTAAATAAAATCAATTATGTTGCAACTGCTTCTTGTTGAATATGCAATATTTTATACCCATAGTCCTCTACCAAGAAGAGAGGTTTGTTTCCTTCTGTGTTCTCCAGAGCCAAGGCTGGTTATTACAATTAATCAAAGTTCATCTATATTTTAATTTTAAATTATTTACTTTTTGGAGGGGGAAGGCAGGGCAATTGGGGTTAAGTGACTTGCCCAAGGTCACATGGTTTAGCGTCTGAGGCTGGATTTTAACTCTGGTCCTCCTGACTCCAGGTCCACTGCTCTATTCACTGCATCACCTAGCTATCCCTTGTTAGTAATTTCTTCTGGAATAAATAATATTCCGTCATATTCCTATATCTCAACTCGTCTCTAATTAATGGACAACCAGACTTTTTGCTACTATAAAAAGTATGATACAGTTGTTTTTGCATGTTTTGAGATGTTATGATCTCAATAAACAAATTTATGATTTTTCAAATAATTTTTGTCTGGGGTATCTATACCAGCTGATTGAAAAAATATATGACAAGTAAATTAGTTACCTTCAGCTACAGAAGTGTGGACCCTTCTTGCTCTATCCAGCCTTATTTTTTAAAAAATGTCAGGTAGTTACACTGTAGTTGGAAAGAGGTTAGTATTCTGGCTGTAAATCACTCAGTGGCAGGGTCCATGCTTTGTTATTACATCCTCCACAGCACTTAGCAAAGTAAGCTGCGTGTAGTGAGTACATGATACATGTTGAATGAGTCAATCAACAAGCATTTATTTAGTACCTGCTGTGTACCAGGCCCTGTGCTAAGTGCTGAGGATACAAAAAGGGCACAAAAGAGTCCTTGCTCTCAAGGAGCTCACAGTCTACTGAAGAAGACAATACAAAAATAATAAGATGTATGCAGGATAAGTTGGAGATAATCAGGAGAAGGAAGGCATGAGTGTTAAGGGGAATTCAGAAAACCTTCTTATAAAGGTGGGATTTTAGCTGGGACTAGAAGGAAGGAAGCATTTATTAAGTGCCTACCACACACCAGACATCTAATTTGATCCTCACAACAAGCCTGGGAGGTAGGTTATTATTATTCCCATTTTACACATGAGGAAATTTAGGCAGACAGAGGTTAAATGACTTGCCCAGGATCACATATCTAGTAAGATTCTGGCACTAGATTTGAACTTCCATCATCCTGATTCCAGGGCCGATGCTCTATCCACTGCATCACTGCTTCTAGGGTGGAAGGCTATGATAAGGAGAGAGGGAGAATTCCACATATGGAGAACAGTCAGTGAAGATGCCCAAAGTCATCCTTCTTCAAGGAACAGCAAAAGAGACTATTGTCACTAGAACACAGAGAGAAAGGCGGGAATTAAGGTTCAAAACTGGAAAGGTAGGAGGGGACTGGGTTAAGAAAGGGCTTTGAATGCCAAACAAAAATCTTTTTATTTGACTTTGCACAATTCTGCCTCACTTAAATCCAGTTCACTCACAAGTCAAGATATCAACTGGAGTTGACTGAATAGGAGTTGATTGAATGGGCAGACCTGTGTTTTAGGAAGATCAATTTGGCAGCTGAGTGGAGGATAAACTGCAAGGGGAGAGACTTGAGGCAAGGGGAGAGACTTGAGGCAAGGTGACTAAGCAGCTGGTGATTACAAGAGTCCAGGTGTGAAGTGATGAAGACCTGGACCAGGGTGTTGGTGGCGTCAGAGGAGAGAAGGGGGGATATTGGAGAGATGTTGCAAAGGTTGAATGAATGAATGAATTAATAAAAGTACCTCTTTCTTTTCCCTTTTTAACTCTTTGCCACTCCTGACTCTTCCCACCAACTTCACAGGACATTATTTCAGAATGTTATGATTCTGACAAATAATGAAAATTCTACTCACATCCCTAAACCAACAGATGCTTCATAGTTTCCTTTGCCATGCCAAGTAAATGTAAATTTTATTGAAATATATGTTTATAAAACAGCCAGGAGATGAGAGGCTGGAGACTCTATTGAGGCTTCAGACCAGAAGCAAGAACAAGACTGGGCAGCTGTACTCAACTAACTTAATGCTTTATTCTAAGAGAGCACACTTTCCTTACTATGAACATTCCTCCCCTCATATGGCCAAGTAAATCTGCTTTTCTTAGATGAATTATGAGTGTCTTAATTGCATTCCAGTTTCAGACCTAAACTACCAGGAGACCAGCCTGAACCAGACCCAACCTATTATGACATTAAGTCCATTAAGCATATACCACCACCATGTAGAGTGAGCAATACTGGAGGTTCCATGAACAAAATAGTATGAAGATGGAATACAGATATGAACAGAGTTTTGTATTGTAATCAAGTAAAACTTACAACAAAGTTAATATGACATTTAATGGCTTATCTAGTAGTTTTTGTCCTATCTTTTGGGTAATTAGGCATAAACGATAAGATAGTTAGGAGGGCCGAAAGACAAATTTTAAATCTTTTCCCTCAATCTGACCCATTCAGTTTAATTTAATTCCACAGACATTGACTAAGTACCTGCAATATTTAAGGTGATGTTCTTGGCACTATCATTTTACAAAGATGAAAAATTAAAGTCCATTAATTCAAGAAAATTACTTCCAAATGGAAGACAACATATATAAGAGATAAGGAAATAAAAATGTGAGGATGGAGAGAATATCAACAATTAGGGGATTCACAACAGCAAAGTGGTTCCTCATATTGTTCTTTTGCACCTGCCTGTGATTTTTTTGTTTGCCCAATAGAATGACCAAGTGCAGGAAGTACTTCATAGAACAGTTAATACTTGAGCTAAGTCTTGAAAGACGATAAGAATTTGGAGAAGAAAAAGATCGAGGCAATGATTGGACCTATCTGTAGCAGAATCAGCATCAACTCCAATTGTTTTAGGGATTCCTCCATTTAAGGAGGGCACCCAGAGCAACCATGTCATCATTCTCAGTTGGCTGTACACATCTGGATTTCATCATGACCCCATGCTGAGTAAACTTTTCAGTTTCTTTTTAGATTTTAGATTGCAAGCTTCTTAAGATCAGCAACTGTCTTTTGCTTTTTGGTGGTTTTTTTGGTTTTGTTGTGTTTTGTCTTCAACCATTAACACAGTGCCAGAGACACAGTAGGACCTTAATAAATGTTTATTGATCTACTATATCAATTTGTAGAAAGTTCTTTTCTCTGGTCTCCCTAAATTTTTGCCATGACTTTCAGGTATTCTTGTGGGAACCTTGAGATAACCTCCTTCACCCTCCCTGAATATCATAATGACTCCAGTCCTTTGGAATCCTTTCACCTTTGCTTAACTGGATTCAATAAACATTTTCTTTTTTGGATTTCAAAAATTCCTCCTTAGGCTTCAAAGTTGTTGTACAGACTTTGAAGTTGCCTCATTGGAGATTGATGGCCCCAATACTTTATTTTTTTATTTTTATTTTTTTGCTTTTTGGAGGGCAGTTGGGGTTAAGTGACTTGCCCAAGGTCACATGGCTAGTTTTTTGTGTTAAGTGTCTGAGGCCGGATTTGAACTCAGGTACTCCTGACTCCAGGGCCGGTGTTCTATTCACTGCGCCACCTAGCCGCCCCTGGCCCCAATACTTTAGAAGTTCTAGCTTGAATTTTGCCTCGTTCCTCTTCTTGGTTAGTTTACTTGAACTAAATTCAATAGCATCATACACGTATCTATCTTTCAGGTGAGACTTCAGTTCTTCACATTTTCTTTTAGGCCTAATTTCCCTCTAAAGGTCATATATATCTGTGGCCAAGTGTCTGGGTGACAAAATGCCATTATGTCTTGAAATCTGTCTCCCTTCTGGCTATTCCCAGTAAAACTAGAAAGCAGACTGACTTAATTTCCTGTTTCAAGGACCACAACTCCTTTTCGACAATTCATTAGTTTCTTTTTCTGCTTTGAGGGTCTCTTTCTTCTTTGTCTCAGCTTGTTGACAAGGTTAGGATGGGTCTTAAGCCTACTAGTCAGCCCTTCTCTAGCTGCCACTGGGCTCTGATGACTGGAGGAGAGAGGGTGATGACTTTGCACAATTCTGCCTCACCTAAATCCAGTTCACTCACAAGTCAAGACATCACCCTCCTGATGTCATTGGTCCTCTTCAAGAGCAAAGGATGAACCACAACAACAGCCCCACTTATCAGCATTGCTCACCTCTCCAGGTTATCTCTGTTGACTCATCTATCATATGATGTACCCCATGAGTGGTATTTGCAGAGTTTTGTTATTACAGGTTTATGTCAACATGTCAAGCACCTATGATTTCCTTGGTATGGGAATTCTGTGTAAACTCCTTCAATCAATGCAGATCACAATCTCTCTTTAAATTATAGTCTTAGAGAACTGTCTGAGGTTCAGAGAGGTTGTGACATAACTGTGGTCACACAGCTGGTAAATGTGATTTTGAAACTGGTCCTCCTCAGCTTCAAGTCCAGTAGTCTATCCACTCAGGCACAATGCCTTTCTGTAATAGTATTATAAAAATAATATATGTAATAATAATAATAACAGATGCTTCCCACCAATAGTAAGGGAAAGATCATTGGGTAACTATGTTCAGTGCTCAAGATGGCAGCAGTAAATTGTTCAGAAACATTGCAACAAGGGGTTTTTAAGCCCCCATATACTAAAGCTGCTCTTAATGATATACAATTTTTTTCAGTACTATATATTTATTAAGAGCCGTTGGATGAGAAAGATATGCTGATGGTACAAGATTGTCTAAGACATCAGAAGCTAGGGAAAGTTGTAAGGCATTCTAGAGGGACCTAGCAAAGCTCGATAATTGGGCAGCAGGAAGACAAATGAAATTTAGTGCAGATATATGCAAGGCAATGCACATTTAGAAAGGACCACTTAACTCACAGAGACATTTGGAATTAGTTATAAAATTCTCAGGGAGCAGATCAAGGTATCAGCATAAACAGCTCAATTAAGTTGTCTGCTCAATGTGTAGTAATAGTCAAAACAGAGCCTTTAATCTAGGAATAGAGAATTGCCTTGAGAACACTAATGAAATTCTCAAAATTAGTTATACCTGGATGCCAGATGAAACCATTAAGCCATAGATTTGCATAATGACATGAGCAGTGAGGTGACTGGCTCGACAGCAATTATTTGACTCACTATTTAAGCTTCTTGAGGGCAGGGACTATACCTTTGTCATCTATGTGCTACTCCTCTTCATCCCACCTTGAACAGAGCTTATTTTCTTGAATGAGTGAGGAGATGGATGGATGGTTGTAATGGTAATTAATTTGTTTGATCAGATGTTAAGTAGATCCTAGTAACCTAGTGTTAAGTATAGAACTCTGTCCATTGATGATAAGGTGTGAATTCCCAGAACTCTGTCCATTGGTGAGAAGGTGTGAATTTC
>JAQQSW010024266.1:0-10122 GCA_028646575.1 Pseudocheirus occidentalis | reverse complement strand
GCCTGCTGCGCTGCCTGTAGTGCTTTCTGTCTTGTGGAGAGTTTTGGAGCTTGAAAATCTGTTTAGCGTCCCATTTTATGAGTTTTTTAGTGTGTTTGTGTGGGAGCTGCGGTGCTTTGCTGCTTCTATGCCGCCATCTTGGCTCAGGATAGTTTTCTTGCAGAAGATTTTTAGCTGGGACCTGACAGATATCAGGAGATGGAGATGAAAGAGGGAGGGAGGGAATTCTAGTCATAAGGTATAGCTAGTGAAAAATGCATAGTTGGAAGATGGCGAAGCAGCAGAGACCAGTGTCACTGGATTGTAGAGTACATGCAAGGAAGTAATGGTGTAAAAAGAATAGATGGGCAGGAAAGGAGCAGGTTAGCCAGGGGATTTTATATTTGATACCTGATGATAAAAAGCAAGTAGAAATTCAGTGAATAAGCAGGTGGGACTGGCTGAACTGCTCTTTAGGAAGATAAATTTGACAGTGGAGTGGGGAGAGACTTGAGACAGGAAGACTATAGCCGTTTCTTGCTAATCCAGGCATGAGGTGATAAAGGGCTGCCTTCACCAGGATTTTGGCAGTGTCCGGAGGGAGGTATATTGAAGAGATGTTATTAAGGTAGAATTCACTGTTATGTGGTATGTGTAGGCTTTTAAATATTTAGGGAAAGGATGCTTGTTTGCACTTCATTAAGGACCTGTAGTTTATCAGTGCCAACATTACTTAGTTTATACAGACCTGATTTGGTATAGGATTTTGATGATGACCAAGAAGTTTCATCTCTCTTTGGCTTGTTATATCCCCATTCCAGTGTGGCTCTACTATGGGTCTGGGTCTAGATTTGAACTTGAGTGGGTGAGTCTTCTAACTTACTCTAGGACTAGCAGTCTCTCCATTGTACCACCTACATAAAAGGGCCTACCATAGACCATAACCAGTATATACATTTCTTCTCTCCCACTGATGAGTTCTACTTTCTCCAGGATGATGAGCCCTCTACCATCCTGTGGTTTGACCTTTCCTTGGAACAAATTAATTGTGGCAGGCATTTTGATGAACACTCATTTCTGAAGAGATGCATACATTTGCTCAGATTCCTACCACCACCTTGTGGTTTGTATTCCTCTTATAAGGCAAATGACACCCCTGTCCCCCAACAAATCATTGTCCACTTTAACCTTATGTGTTGCATTTTACCTCCTTGATATACTGTGGAGGTAAAATTTAAAGACTAGGTAACTGATTGAATATGAAGGATGAGAGAGATGGAAGATTAGGGGATTATTCAAGATACTAGGCCTGAAAGATAGTTAAAATGACAGTGGGTCAGTTTAGGAAGAGGATAGGATAGGGCTTGGAGAAATGACAATGAGTTCTATTTTGAATGCTTTGAGTTTGCAATCTCTATGGAATATCTAGTTGGATTGCAGATATTCTGGATATTTGAGTTCATCTTATTCAACTCTCTTGTTTTCATTATAAAGAAACTAAGGCTCAACAAGTCTGGCCTAAGATTATATATTTAATAAGAAACAGATCCAGAGTTTGAACTGAGTTTGTCTAATTACATTTCTTGCTCTCATTTTGCTAATATCATCATGCCTTTCCAATAGGCAAGTAATGACATAAGACTAGAGTTCAGGAAACATGCTCTGTGTGTACGTACATGCACACACCCCACCCCCACCCCCAATTGAAGCCAGAGAGTCAAGAAAAAGTGAAAAAAATGAAATAAATGGGCTTAGCACAGAGTCTCAGGGTTTGTGTTCCCTTTTGGGAGGAAAGATGGGGATGATAAAGTAGTAAAGGAAGCAAAGGAAGGACAGAACGAGCAGTCAGACTAGTTGGAAGAGAGCTAGGAAACAAAAGGGTCATAAGAAACCCAGGAAAGTGAGTGAATGTCAAGAAGGGATCAGTGGTTTACTATGTCAGATGAAGGATGAAAGCTGAGAAAAGGACTTTGGATTTGTCTGTGAAGAAGCCATTGGTAGCCCAGAGCAGTTTAACTTGACTAAAGAAATTGGGAGCCAGATTTGAGAAGGAAGTAGGAGGTGAAAAAAATAGTCAATTAGTACAGACTTTTTCCCCCTAAGAGTTTGACTGCAAAAGGGGAAAGAGCTATAGAAAATATGTCATAGGATCAAATAAAGGATTTGTAAGGATGGTATCTCTCATCATACTTTAGGCAGTTAGAAAGAAGCCAGTGGTAAAGGGGAGACTGAAAATTAGAAAGTTAATTTAAAAATGGTCATGGGGTATATGAATAGGCCGTTTTAAAGGAAGAAATATAAATCATCAGTATATGCAAAAATGCTCTAATTAGTATTGATTAAGGTAATACAAATTGAATAATTCTGATATACCACCTCAGTACCATCAGATTGGTTAAGTTGACAAAAAAGCAAAAAGGCAAATCTTGGAGAGGTTATGGGAAAACCGGCACACTTTGAACGTAATATTAAGCTATGCCTTAAAAGTTATTAAGCTGTATATTCCCTTTGATTAAGGAGATTAAAGAAAGAAGGAAAAAACTATGTACAGAAATATATTTGATTGCAAAGAATTGGAAATTGATGGGGTATCTCAGTTGGGAAGTGGTTGAACAAATTATGGTATATGAATGTGATGGGGTACTGTAGTTCCATAAGAAATGATGAAGAGGATAGTTCTACAGACACCTAGGAACACTTGTATGAACTGACCCAATGTGAAGTGGGAAGAATTTACACAATAATATTTAAAAAGCAGGAGCAACTTTGAAAGAGTTAGGAACTCTGATCAATGAATGACCAGCCACAATTTCAGAGTGCTAGTCATAGAACATAACTGTCCACCTTCAGGTAGAAAGATGATGAACTTAGGATGCAAATTCAGGAATGTTGTTTTTTTGGATATGTCTAATGCAGAAATTTATTTTGGCTTAACTATATATTTGTAATGGATTTTGTGTTTCCTGCATGCATGTGATTTTTTTTTTTTTTAAGGTTAGGAGTTGGGAGGAACACAATTAGTAAAGCATAATTAATTGAATTTTAAAAAAAGAAAATTAGGGAGACAGTAGTGAAGAATTCCAGAGAATAGAATCAGTATGATCAAGGGTACTGTCTAGTGCAGTTGGCATTTGCAAAAGCTACCTCTTCCTTTTAGTGGAACTGAGGCAAGGATTAAATGACTTGCCCAGGCTTGCATAGCTAATAAGTGTATGAGGCCAGATTTAAACTCAGGAAGAGTAGTCTTCCTGACTCTAGCCATGGCACTCTATCCATTGGGCCATCTAGCTGTCATGTGAGTTAATTAATTCCTTTCCAGCCTTAGGGCCTAGTAGAGTTTATGTAACATACATGTGTAATGGCTCCAGTTTGCTTTGTTTCCTTATTCTCTGCCCAGCCCCCCCACCCCCTTCTTTTAGTAGCGGGTGTATAAGCAAAGGGAGTGGATGGTGGGAGTAATCCCCTGCTGAGCTTTGGTAATAAGATAAAGGGGACTATAATAATTGTCTGTGTGATAAGGCCTTGAACTGTAATGGTCACATTCGAGATAGAATGAGAGGATATTGAATTAGAGGGTATTGAATAAGAGATAATGAATGAACTTGTAAGTTCTCGAGCATCAAGAGCAGGTCATAATCTCTGTCTAAACACCCATGTTCACCATTGCTGTCACTCATAGTTCCTCACTATCTTATTTCAATTATCCTTTTTTCTTGCCACATTTATTTTATACTACTTCCACAACCTCTCTCGTTTCTCCTTAAATAACATCTCACTTAGTCAGGCTTTCATTATCTCTCACTGAGACAACAAGTTTCCTACACTGTCAGCTTGCTTCTTAGTTCTCCTTTATCCAGTCCCTCTGGATCCCAGTGGCTGAAGAGATACTCCTCAGATAAGAGTCTGACCATGTCACTGCTCTGCTCATTAAGCTCCAATAGTTCCTTATCACCTCTAGAATCAAATTCAGACTCATCTGTTTGACATTTACAGTTCATGCTATCTTTTACAACCTTCTTTCCATGTTTATTAGGTATTACACCCCTTCACATGCTCTTGGGTGTAAGAAGTGAGGAAGTAGAAATAATGAATGTATGTGGATTTTTCTGGTTTGGCTAAGAAAGGGAGGAGGGAGATAGCGTCAGAGATTATAGGTTGTGGTAAAGGTTTTTTTTTAAAGGATGAGATGTTTTATTTCTCTTTGAGCCTACTTATATGTTGTTTCCCCAGTAAAATATAAACTTCTCAAGAGCAGGAATTCTTTCTTTCTTTCTTTTTTTTTTTTATTCCTACCCCTTAAGTGCAGGGTCTGGCCGATTGCTATAATATTTCTGTTTCCCTCTATGTTTTACACACCGTAGATAACTAATGTGGTGTGACTCTCAAAGTGAACAACAACAATTAGTCATAGAAATGGTACATTTTACCTTGAAAAGGCTTTTTCTTCTAATCAGCTGTCATGGCATGTACAACTTGTCTAGTGAATTTTCTCTGCTGTTGAATATATGATATTTCATGTTGATCAGTGACCTTTTCTTTTAAGCATTTTTTCTTTTTCACAAAAATAGAAACCTATCTGAATCTCCCATTAGGAGATTCTAGAAATCTAATTAGGTCACCAAATAAATAAATAAATAAATAAATAAATATTGTGGTTGTTATTATTTTCTGTTGCATCATATACACTGATTCTTCCTTTGTAGCTTTAAAAAATGGATTTATTGTTACTATTTTGAATCTGAGATTTTGAATGTCTTGTGTATATAACGGAAATCATTCTTTGGATGATTACTACTCCTGTGTGGGAATTTGTCTTTTGTTGTGGAGTTTTAAGGGCGGAATCCAGGTTAACAGGAGGGAGAAAAAGCAAGGGAGGGGAGGAGAGAGTGAGAAAGAGAACAGAATGAGGCAAAGTCTCTAATCTCAGTATGTCAAACAGACTCTGAAATGATTTTGGAAGGAAGCTGGTTATTTTGAGCACTGTTCCCAAGGGTACTTCTAGCTTATTCTATTGAACTAGTGAATTTGCACAGTGTGTAAGAGGTCTTTCTTTATTATATCTCTTTGTACTGGGGAAAAAATTTGAGTATATATCCAGAAAACCAGAAAAATACAAAAATGACAAGAATAATCACACAGTCTTTGAAATTACAAAGTCATTTGATATGGAGTGCTGTGCTTAATTTTAATTACATTAGGATTCTATGTATCTTAGTAATGGAATACATGCAGCATGTATTTCTAAAGTTAAAGGGATAAATATTGCTTGCCTTTTCAATGAGTAGGGAAGTGAGACAGCTTGGAAATTGATTAAAAAAAGAACATTGAAAAAATTTTAATTTAAAAAAGTTAAATGGACAAATTGTTTGGCCAAGAAAACTGCTAGTATGGGAATTGTGGTATGTGTCATGGGTTTGAGCACAGGCAATAAGTAGGAGAGAGAGAGAATCCAAATGCAGGTCCTTTGACTACAAATCCAGCTCTAAACCAAGTTATAAAATAATGCTTATATAAAAAATATCCCAACAGAAAAGGTTGCCAGTCTGTATTTATCATAGTAGAAAAGGCCTTAGAGCAGCAGCATTGTCACGCTTCCTTGTCAGCACAGCTCCCGTGAGAAGAGAGGAAATTCTAAAAGCAGGCTCAGGCCTGAACTAAGGATTTGAAAGGTCATTACCTAATGGGATTTGTACCCTTGTCACATGGGTTTTCCATGTATTTGGCATTTAGCCAAAATATGGACCATTTTAACTCTGAAGTAACTGCTTAGCTATTTTATAACAGTATATATTTATTTTTAGTTTCTCTCCTACAAGGAATAACACATCTTATACATGTTACATGTGTTACATGTATATCGTCTCACGAATCCACCACCTCTTTGGTACAGCTGCTCCCTCCATCCGTGCTTTCTCTAGTAGCTTCTCCTTTTCCTCCCTCAGTAATCCATAATCTAGCTCCCCTCTCGGTCTTTCAACATTATGTAAGTACTAATATTGTATGTGAGCTTTCTGTTATTCCTCATTATTAGTATTACCCGCTTTTCTGATCTTATTGTTCCTGCATTTCTTTTATACAGTTATTGTTCACAGGCTATTATTGGTAATACATTGAGGCCTACTTTTGCCCTTACTTATGCCTATAGAGATATCCAGATATGGAGTTGAGAGATGAAATATGGAAGTGCTAGGTCAATTTAGCTGGATTATGGAGTGCATTATTATTGGAGAATAATGTGTAATCAGTTTAGCAAGATAGATTGGAGCTAGATTGTAAAAGGCTTTAATTGCCTATTGTAAATATTTTGTTTTTTTATTGAAAGGGCAGTGGAAAACCACAGTACCCCACTCCCCTCCCCCTCCCTGTATCCCCGCTCCTCTCCCTATTCACTGCACTGCCCCACCTAGCTGCCCTACCACAGAAATCTCTTAAGGAGTGTTATGATCAGTTCTTGGATTTAGGAATATCATTTTGGCAGCCGTGTTAAAAATGGATTGTGGAAGGGAGAGATACTAATGATGAGATATTGATTAAGAGGCTGAATTGTTGAGAGACTGGACTATGGGGGTTGGGGTACGAATAGAAAGAAATGGACCAATGTAAGAGCTGTTGAGGAGGCAGAATTGACAAGATTCAGCAACTGATTCTGGATGTGATAGAGGGAGGTGAGGAGTTAACAGATTAGGGAGGTAGGAAGGTTGTATTTAATAGGGAGAGAATGAATTCTGCTATGGATATATTGAGGTTGAGATGTCTGTGGGCCATATAGGTAGAGATTTTAAGCCAACAGATGGAGTTGCAGAAGTCTAGCTCAAAAGAGAAATGAAAGCTGCATATGCAGATTTGGGAGCCATCTGCAGAGAAAACAGTTGAATTCATGGGAGTTGAAGAGAAGATGTAAAGACCAAAGACTGCTGGGTTCAGGACGTAGCCTTGGGGTTACTACTTTTTCCCCTTAAAATTTGTCTGACACAATTATTTGGGACAGACAAAAAGATTCATTTTCTGTTTCTAAAAAAATGTTTCTCATGGCTGCCTTTCTAGCTATAGCATCACCAGGTTTCACCCATGTTTGTTTTATATCTGTAGGACTTAATATGCTGGAAATTTCTTCATAGCACGGAATTATTCAGAGTAGCTCCTGGATAGGCTGGGTCAGGATGTCCAGGAAGTTGTTGTGTTTTGAATCTTCCATTAAGACAAGTGTTCTTATGCTTTCAGTGTCACAGACTGCTTTAGCAGTCTTGTGAAGACTGTGGAACTTTTCTTAGAATAATGTTGTAAACTGCATAAAATAAAATACCTAGGATCAAAAAGAAACCTGTAGCGTTGAAATCCAGTCATCATACTATATAAACACTCCTACTTCCTACGCAAGATAGTATTTCATATAGATAAAACAGTTTCATAGTCCTCGCGTTAAGCACTCTTCTCTTAGATTCTAAGGGAACTGTTTAAATGTTGGAACTGACCCACCAGTTTTGAGATTGATTATAGATGATGCTACCAAAATAAGTTTTATTCAGGTTGAATAATGAACTGTATCCCTATACCCATTCTTTAATATTTAACAGAGCTTGTAGTTTTGGAATTGTATCCACTTTTAAATAGTTGACCTTCCTAGAGTGATGTAAGGATTAAATAGGGAATCCAATTTAAAATGTTTGCAGCTTCTTGTGACTCTGCAGGTTTATTATGAATATGCGTATTTTATCTGAAGTTACTATCTTTTTGGTAAAATGTTTTGTCTTTTTCAGAGCCTTTTAAAATAGAGGCATTTGGCTGTTTTTCATAGTTTTTGCCTGGTATTTTTGTCATAGCATGATTGGTAAAAAGGTGCCAAATGGATGATACAGTGTTAGGGCAGCTGTTTAAAATGTAAAATTATGCAGAATCCCTGAGTGAGGAGAAGGGCATATTCACATCCTCTCCCACAGAATTCCACATTCTTCCGTAGGACCCATACAATACTGTGTACTCTGAAATGCCTATGAAATTAGTAGTTTTATCTCTTCCTATTTGCCAGATCATCCATCTGTTCTTATTCCCAACTCAATGGAATGGCCTATATTGCCTCTGAAAAATCTTGAAGAGAGGATAGTGTAGCTGCTATTTCTTTGCTATAGGTAATTGTTGCCATTCCATGGGAATAAGAAGTTTGGTAACAAGTGCAGTCATTTGCTTCACAAAGCTTTCCCTGGCTGTGGGTGTTTTTAAAGAGATCGATTCTTTATCTGCTTGACTGCCATTACATTTTGATGTAATCTGGCAGAAGGTAATGCTGTAAACAAGAATACCATACTTTGATTCACTCCATCCCCTTATTTGCTGCATTACCCTAAGCTTAGAATGCTTTCTTGCTCTAAGAATATCAGCTGCTCACTTGGCTTTCATTCTAAATAGTTATTGAGATTCTACTTTCTTTATAACATGGCAGTGATTAGATAATTTCATCCTTCATCGTCTCTTTAGTATAAAGGTTTTTTTAATACAAGAAGTCACAATAATACTTGAAAAGAATTTATGTATTAATGCATTTATTATATTTGTTACATTACCTCTTAGTGAATTTTAAACTTGGGTGTTTAAAGCCTATTGTTCTAAGTATACATGGGGGGGAGTACACGATTACTGAGATGGATTTTCATTTTTCATAACCATTATTTACTTTTAATGCATGCATTAAGGAACAATTGGATTAGTGGGTATAGAATTGGCCTTGGAGCCTGGATTCAAGTCCTGCCTCTGATGCATATGACTTTGTGAATAAGAATGGGTACCTTAATTTCTTAATGACCTAGGCATCTTAATTGGATCTTGAGAATTGCTGATCTATGTTTGTAGCAGGTCCATAGTGGTGGTTCGCTACACTGGGAAAATCTCAGATTTTTCTCTTCCCCTCTTGTTTGCACCCTACCCATTCAAATAATCATTTCTACATGGCCCCACTTTCTTTCTGGAAAATATAGTGTTCATAATTTATACAGTATAAAGTTATTCATAGATTTGAAATGGAGTATTTTAAATCATAGGTAATTCATATCATTATTGTTAACTATCATTAGTTTGACTTAGATTTGGATTATCAGCTCCTGGAGAGCAGAGATTTTTGGTTGGGTTTGATTGGTGTTTCATACTGTGTGGGTGACTATAAAAAAATAAATACCATCTTAATAAAAAAGGTAAGTACCATCTTTTAGAAAAATAGAATGTCAGTCTTGATCTTAAAAGTGTTATCTACTATAAGTCTTAGCTTTGTTCCATATCTATTTCAGATCCTTATCAGATGTACCAAGGTCAAATCTTGTCTGATTTGCTGTTTGTCTCTCCTGGAATGGTGAACAGCTCCCCATTTGCTGAGCACATGGATTCTTCAAAAGATAATATTGGTATAGTTGCTCCATTCCTATTAATTTTTTAAATATCCGGCTAATGTTTATTAAGAAACTACTACGTGTAAAGTATTGTGCTGGATTCTAGGATACAAGGATGCCAAAATGGCAGCCTCTGTTCTCAAAGAGCTAATAATATAATTGAGGAGATGATCTGACATAATATAGGCATGATATGGGGTCAAGAGTGAATGAGAAATTTGAGGAGCAAAATATACAATATAAAAATTATATTTTAAGCTTATTAACAGTCTTACAGATAAAATGAGGAGTCAAATTTAGATAAAATTATAAACTGGTTTATATTTTGATATTTAACTAAAAAAAGTAACACTAGAGGGGGCGGAGCCAAGATGGCGGTGTGGAAGCAGCAATGTCCCGCAGCTCCCACACCACCACCCTAAACACCCATAAAATATGAGCCTAGACAAAGTCTAGGAAAGTCTAGGACTCTCAGACTCACAAAAATACAGAGAACACAGCTCTCGCTGAAGGCAGCTCGGCAGCCGGACTCAGCGCAGCTGCCAGAGTGAAGGCTGCTGGAACAGCCTGAAGCCGAGACCGCAGCCAGGCCTGGGGCAGTGGGAAGGAGCTGAGCCGAGCCCCCCAGCCAGCCTGCAGCGGTTCTACAGCCTCCAGCACCTCCACATCTGCCAAGGCGGGAGGAGCAGGAGAGAGTGCACTGCAGCTAGGAGCAGAGACACCAGCAGCGGTGGCCAGGCGAGACCTCAGGGCGGCCAGGAGGAGCAGC
>JAQQSW010024265.1:0-10122 GCA_028646575.1 Pseudocheirus occidentalis | reverse complement strand
CCATCCTGAAATTATTTTAAAAAGAGATAATTTTTTTTAAAAAAAGATAAAGCCAAAAAAAAACCTCATCGTGTTAAATAAAATTAGGAGCTTTTATGAAAATATGAACAAATAAAATAGATAAACCATTACCAAACTTACGTAAAAGATAAAGAAGAAAACCAAATTACAAGTATCAAAAAATGAAAAAAAAACAAGTACACAACAGAGGAAGAAATGAAAGAAATTATTAAGAATGATTTAACCTATTATATAACCATAATAATAAAAATCTCAATGGAGTGGATAAATGCTTACGAAAATGTAAAATGCTCAGTTTAAAAGAAAATAGAAAACTTAAATAATCTTATCTTATAAAAGGAAATTCTATAATTTTTGGATTTTGGATTCATTTTATAACTACCTTCTTTACTGAAGCTATTAATCATCTCACTTAATTTATTGAAGATATAAATGAAACCATAAATGAATGAAGCCACAAAATAACCTAGCACCATATCAATTTACAAATGAATTCTAACATTTAAATAACAATTATTCTGCCAAATTTCTTCCATGATTCAAATATGATTTAAATACTTAAACTAGGGAGAGTCAAAAGAAATGAGAAAAAAGTCTGTAGAACAATATCACCAATGAATATTGATACAAAAATAATAGATTAAGTATTATTGAGGAGAGTATTGCAATGTATCACAAAGGTTCTACACTATAACCAGACTGGATTTATAACAGTAATGTGGACTGGTTCAATACCGGAGAAATTATAAAATATAATTGATCATATTCATAGCAAGAACAACAAAAAAAAACATGATTACACCTAAAACCGAGTCAATTCTAAGAGTCTATTCTCAAATATAGGGACCAGCAGGACTCTACCAAATTGCTTTTATGAAACAAATGTGGACATGCTACTTAAATCAAGTATAAATAAAGAAGAAGAAGAGTACTGACTAATTTAGCTAATAAACATTCATTAAAAATTTAAATAAAATGTATACGAGGATATTATAGCAATATATCAAAAAGTAACTCATAATGATCACGTTGGATTCATTCCAGTTATGTAAAGATGATTCAACATTAGAAAAATAATCAGGACTTAATCATATGAACAAAATGACAAAATAATATAAGCAAAACAAAATAACAAAAATTCATGATTTTAATAGATATAAAAAGGCCTTTGGCAAAATGTAATATTCACTTGTGCTAAAACTCTAAAATGTACAAGCATGGAATGTTCCTTCTTTAATGTGTAAAAGGCATCTATTTAAAACAATTAACTTTATTTTCAATAAACAGTAGAAGATTTTCCAGGACAAATAGTAAAACAAAGATGTTCTCTCTGTCCAGTAATATTTGACATGATCCTAGAAATACTAGCAACAGTAATAAGACAAGTAAATAAAATATAGGTATAAACATCAGCAAAGTGGAGACAAAAGTATCCCTTCTTATAGATGAGATCATGTACCTTTAAAAACTCCAAAGAGTCAGTGAAGACATTAAGTGAGATGATTAATAGCTTCAGTAAAGTAGGTAGTTATAAAATAAATTCAAAAAGTTATCAGCATTTCTATACTGTAATAAAAATACAGAGAAGTGATTAGAGAAATTACATTAAAAACACTACAAAATGCATAAAAGAGCTGGGAGCTAATCTACCAAGACAAAAACAAGATTAATATTGAAACTACTATGAAACACTTCATAGAAATAGAGGAAGACAATTAAGCATAGAGATATGTGCTTCTGTGGTTGAGCCACATTAATATAATAAGAATAATGATAATACCTAAATTAATTTATGGATTTTGTTCTACACCAATCAAACACTAACGGGATACTTTGTAGAACTTGACAAAAGGATAACAAAATTCATTTGGAGGAATAAAAGATCTAGAATCTAAAGGCAAATTGATGAGGGAAAAGTAAGAATTAAGGAAACATAACAATATTAGACCCTAACTATATAAAAAGTAGTAGTCATTAAAACAATTTGGTACTGGTTAAAAAACAGAAAAGTAGAGCCTTAGCACAGATTAGTCAAGCAAGAAATACAATCAATCAAAAACAATAAGCCAGTAGCAAATGTTATTAGGACCATATTTCCATTTTTAAAAAATAATTGTTGTAAAAACTGGAAAACAGTTTGTCAAAAATTTGGTTCAGACTGACATCTTACACCATTCACAGTAAAGTTCAAAATGAATATTTAACTTGAATATAAAAAGTACATATGAAAAATCTGAAGGGAGCACAAGAAAATATCTTTTACCATTATGATTAGAAAGAAAATTTGTAATCAAACAAGGGATAGAGGAAGTCATTAAAGAAATAATACACCATTTTGATTACATGAATTTTAAAAATCTTCTTATATGAATAAAATTAATGTAATCCTATATTTATACAGTGGATTTTTTTGAACCCAAGAATAGACTTTAACATTTGTTTTTATTAAATTTCATCTTACTTGATTCAGTCCACTATTACAGTTTGTAAAAATCTTTTTAGATCTTATCATTAAGTGTGTTATCTGCCCTTCCCAGTTTTGCATTATCAAAAAATTAAGTGAAATACAGACAGAGATTCTCTGTCTTTTAATGGACGATCTCCAATGAAGCTTTGGATAGCACACAGCTGTGGCATGACAGCCATCAATCATTGTTGAAATCTCTAGGATGTGGGACTCCTAGGGTGCCTTGTGCCTAAATGTAGGCTTGCATCAGAGTGAGTGTGACCTGGGAAAGAGAGAGCACTCACTTGAGAGGAGAAGGAAGAATAGACTGCATGGGCTTGGAAGAATGGCAGAGCAGAAACATGGAGTGACAATTAAAGAGGAAGCTGGTCTGAACTGAGAAGAGAATAAAGCAGTCACTTGGAGAGGAGAGAGTAAGTGGAGAGAACAAGGACTAAACTGTTGGAAAAGTTAAGCTTAAGGCATCCGTATGAGCTAGACCAGAGGTTGGCAAACTATCTCATACCACAATCTACTTTTGTATGTCCAGTCAGTGAGCTGAGTGGTTTCTACCATTTGTGCAAAAACCTTTCTTAGCTCATTGACCATACAGCACCCCTCTCTGGACTTCTCCCTGAAACTAGAGGGAAAAGAAAATCAAGATAGAAAGTATCCTTAAGATTCACTACTGATGCGATGAGTCTAATTTGCATCCTCTTTCCAATAAGTCTGGGATGAAGAGCCATTAAAGGGGGAGTTGAGTATTACTCTCCTGGAGGATATTCTTGGCAAGGCACATTAGGACTTTAGTAAATGCTTGCTTGTTGATTGATTGACTGGAAGAATGGCAATCCATTTTTAGTACAGATGCAGAGAATGTTTGCTACCTGGTTCATTTCCCTGCTATTTATCTTTTTCCCCCCATTTTTAAAAGCCTTTTTGCTTTTGGACTCATTTCTTTTGGATGGCTTAGCACAGAGATAGTGCTTGTGATGGCTAGTTGATACCTGGCAACGACCACTCCTATCTTCCAGCTCCCTCCAAATTCACAATAGTGCAGCCTAAAATTGAATTGAATGATTTTTGTTTTAAGCAGCCACATCTCAATATTGGTTCAACCACTCAACAGGAACCATCTTTCTTCTCATTCCAGTGAAAGTAATCATACCTTTTGGGGTAAGGATTATGAGAACTATATTAAGTGTGGGAGAGAGAAGATTTTAAGGGATTTCTTTCCTTTTTTTCCCCAAGATTTTTACTGCCTCTAGGTGTATGGTAATGTATATAGCAAAGCCAGAATTAGAACAACCCTGAATATACATCTCCAGACCTTTGGAATTCTTTGGAATTCCAGATGCTGTGGGACTCCCAATGGTATAGAGGGTGTTGTAGAGAACTTGGTTCTTGGTGGAACTAAAAGGAACCCAAATCTGGAGTGGTGCTGTCTTTTTCTGAGGAAGTACTTTATTATGCATCATAAAAACAAAGCATTCCCCTTGAATTTATTAAGGAGACAGTGGAGCCTGGGTAGCTCTGGGAGCTGCCAGCCCCCTCCTTCCTACCTCTAAATCCTGGAATTTGAGCAGTTCTCTGACAGGTTGGCAACCATTAGGTAATATGAGCAAAGTCAATTTGTTTTCATCTGCCAGTGCTGAACCCACAGCCTTTGTGCTTTGACACTGGAGCAATGGGACGGTGCTAACCAGACCACTGTTTTCCTGCTATAGCTCAGATTAAAAATTCTGCATATGATTCATTTATGCATGACATGGAAATGTAATAGCATAAGAAAAGCATTAAGCAGAATTGCTGCTAACGTCTTCTTTGAGCCTTTAAGATGGACTTGACCTCATTGGTCATAATGGCATAAAATACTTTCCTCTCCAGACCTACTTGCTCCAAAGAAAGGCTCACTGTACTCCCACCCTCCTCTCTCGTTGCATGTCTCACCCTCTCGGGCTCCCATGGTCCAGTGGAATAGGTCAGAAAGGGAAGGGAGAAGTATGTAACAGAACTCCAGAAGAAAATCACAAAAGACCCAGGGAGCTGGAGGGAAGGAGTAGGGGGAGAGGGATATCTTCCCAAGGCAAGGCAAGAGAACAGGTGTAGCCTGGTCCAGAGGGGAGTGTTTGGAAGAGGTTTCACCATGTATCCACTAATCTTCTGTGCTAGGTACTGGTGCTAACTCAATTAAAATGCTTCTGTTATCACCTGAGAAACCTCACCTTGAAAACTGTGGTTTGCTCAACATATAGCCCAACCAATAAAAGAAATGAGAAGTAGAGGCAAGAGAATAGACCAGTGGGGTCGCTGGCCTCCATACCTACGACTTTCAGCACCTGAAACAAGGATCACAAACCTTGCATGGGAAAGAGGATGACAAGCCCTTCACTTGAGTGGTTGTTGTTACGATTGTTAGTTCTTTGTTCTCAAAGAGGACTATGACATCAGGAAGATGTTATTGCAAGTGAATTGGATTTCAGCGAGGCAGGGATGTGCAGTCACCAACCTCGCTTTCTCCTCTGGAGCCATGTGGATCCAGTGACAAGATATAGATCAGGACGACTGGAGAAGGTCCCCGCTGCAATGGGAGACCTTGGCCTTTCTAAGCTAAGGTCTTTCTCCGAGTTCTCCCTTTGACTGAGGCAACATCCATTCAGTGATTAAGTCTGCTTCCCTTGGGTGGTGGCAGAGTGAGGGAGATAGACCCCAGAACCCTGGTGCCAAGGTTCTGGTTGGGAGACTGACAGAGTATAGTATAGAGTCAAGAGGGCAGAGGTGGAGCTTACCCAGGGAGGAAGGATTTCAAGTGCTATCAACACTCTAAATTTGCTGCCCTCTATTATAAGGGCCCTGGTTAAGGGCTCTAGTCACCCTATCCTAGTTACAGCTCTGGTGGTCCTCAGACCCCTCAAACAGATTATTTATATCTTTATCTTGTCATCTCTCCTGGGCTGTAAGGTCTGTAAAATCAGGGACTGTGTCTTGTCCATTTTGCATTCCCTAGAACCTGTGTGCATTGCATGTAGTAGGTGCTCAATTAATGCTCGCTGAATAAATGAGAAAAGTGCCAAGCCTCCCATTCTTTCATTTGCCTTCCTCTCCCTTACCCATCCCCCATGCAAAATTTCATAAATCTTTTGGCTAGGAAAGTAACCATTATTATTGTTGAACATTTGAAATATTCATTTGGGTGCTTCTTACAGTATCATATCAGCTGGAATATGGGTTACCTCTGAATAAAACCCATACCCTCTAATGAGATCTCTTTGAAAGGGAAACAATATAGATCTATCCTAAAAAATAACACTGATTATAGGCTGCACTTAGATTATAGACAAACAAGATTTGGGGAGAAAAGCATTAGCAATACGAAGATTTCAGATCTGTAGAAGATGACATTTTAAATGCCACATCGGCATTATTGCTGTTATTATTACTATTATTTTCATCTATTTTTCTTCGTCTTTTTCAAGGAGATTCAGATAAAAATGATTCAGGGACTAGTCACTATCCTGTAATTTTTCTTTTATATTTCATGTTCTGTGCACTATTGCACAGGTGGATTAAATAATTGCTTCTTGTAGTTTAATAAAGTCTAATAAAGTATGAGGTTATATTCATCTTCTGTAGTCTCAGTGCAAGGGTCTTGAGGACAACTCTAGTATCAGACAGGACAACAGGGATGTTCCTGTGCAATTTTGATTTCCTCTGCTATGTCTCTATAATTTGAAAGCCTCTTGTTTCTTCACAGCTTGAAGATAAAAAAAAGTATTTCAGGACGGGGACATTTATTTAAAATTTATTTCTAAATTTTCATGGTTGAACCTATATCTGTGGGTGGTACAGTGAACACTGGGTCTGGAGTCAGAAAGACAGAAGTCCAAACTCGGCCTCAGATATTTACTAGTTGTGTGACCTTGAGCAAGTCATTTACTTCTGTGTGTCGCAATTTCCTCATCTGTAAAATAATAATATCTACCTCCCAGGGTTGTTGTAAGGAACAAATGAAATAATATTTGTTAAAAAGCACTTAGCAAGTGCCTGGAAATAGTAGGTGCCTAATTAGTGTTTCTTTCCCACCTTCCTCCCTTCCTTCCTTCTTTTCTCCTTCCCACTACCATACCTTTTCTTCCTTCCTTCCTTCCTTCCTTCCTTCCTTCCTTCCTTCCTTCCTTCCTTCTTTCTTTCTTTCTTCCTTGTTTCTTCCTTCCTTTCTTTAATAGTAGTTGGAATAAAAGTTCAGTTTAAGTAAAATTTATTTTTTGAATTCTTAAGAACATTTGGAGGATTATATTTATAGTAGAAGAGTTTGTAATCCATTGAGGTATGCAGTGATGTGCTGTACACTTTCTACCATTTCTTTGCATAATCAGCATTGATCAACTCATCCATGTTTTTTAAAGGTAACCTTCTTATAATATCTGGTCATGGTGACCTTGTCTTGACTTGCCATTTTTTCCTTTAAACAATTCCACATGACTCAGATGACATTTTTACTAGTATTATTGGCATTGCTTAAGAGTAGAGTAAACTTACAATGTAAGAGCTCGACAATTGAGATCTCCTAACCTAACCCAGTCTCCCTGGTTTAAAAATGAGGAGATGGAGACCAAGGGAGAAATGACTTGTTATATGATGGTAGAACTAAGATTAGGATGCAGGCATTCAGATTCATGGTTCACTCTCCTTCCCTTGCTATGTGGGCTAATCTGTGGGCCAACTTGCAGACTAGAACACACAATTACACATCCCTGCCTCTCTTTGTGGGTAGGCATCAAGGAACTTCACTCTCAGCTCTGGCTCCTTTAGCCCTGAAAAGTCAAAGGTCATATCACACTCTGATTAGTCTAATGAGCTGGAAAAAGAATTTAAGTCTTTCCCCATGTTGGGTTGGTTTAGTAAACCTAGTGATTAATGTTAGAACATTTCTTGATCATGGTAACGAACACAATGGTATCACTCCCTAGTAAGAGGCAAGCTGGGTCACGAGGCTGCTACAAATTGAAGCTCCCCTTCTTTTTAGTTGTGTGGCCTGGGCAGGAAGTCACTCAGCATTTCTCTGCCTCAGTTTCCTTACTTCCTGGCCATCTGCAAGCTGCTGGACTTCTGCAGTCCAACCCCAATCTTGGATGTGGAACTCCAGCTCCCTGGCACCCTTCCAATTGGTAAGTACTCATCAGGACCAGCCTGAACCTAGACCAACCAGGCTATTTCCCGGTCATCTTCATGCCATCTTACTACACATGTACATTTTTTTACCCTGTGCCCCACCCAATGCTTCATTTCAAACTCTAGCTCTAAGAACAACAATCAGATTAATGCTACCATTCCCAGGAAAGTAGAGAATAGGGAAGGAAATAAGCATTATATGACATCTACTCTAAAAAAAAGTACTCATTAGATCCTCACAACAATTTTAAGAGGGGTGCTTTCATTATTCTCATTGTCCAGATAGGGACACTGAGGCAGAGTGTCAGTCACTCATAGCTAGTGTCTGAGGTCATATCTGAACACAAGACTTCCTGACTGTAGGCCCAGCATTCTTTTTACCTTTCTATCAAATATCCTTGAAAAGAAGGGATCACTATACTTGATTGCATGCTGCAATGGATGGGGGGTGGGGGAGGGAGTAGAGGATGGGAGCGAAAACTTGAAACTCAAGGGATTATGGAACTGAATCTTGTAAACTAAAAATAAACAAACAAATTAATAAAGACAAAAAAAATTTAAAAAAAGAAAGTCGGTAGACTGGTGATTTCATTACTATCCCTGTGACTTTCCTGCCCCATATGTTTTTTTCTTCCCTCACCACCACTCTCTTAAATATATTGTCTCCTGTTAGAATACAAGCTCCTTGAAGGTAAGGACTGTGTCATAATTACATAATTCTAATTATATCCCCAGAAGTTAGCACAGTAAAAAAAAATTTGAAGAACTTTTAAAACTTTAAAATGATAGAAGAATGCTAGTTAATATATCATTTGTCTTGATGAAATTCTGGTGATATTTATTTAAGTAAAGGGTAGTTTTCCATGTGGGCATAAAAAGCTAATGCTTGAATTTACTTTTACTTGCCATATAGGTTAAACCATTCATAACAACTCTTATGGGCATCTGGGTGGCACAGGGTGCCACAGAATGCCAGGCCTGGAGTCAGGAGGACTCATCTTCCTGAGTTCAAATCTGATCCCAGACACTTACTAGCTGTGTTACTCTGGGCAAGTCACTTCATCTTGTTTGTCTCAGTTTCCTCACCTGTAAAATGGGCCAGAAAAGGAAATGGCAAAGCCCTTTAGTATCCTTTTCAAGAAAACCCCAACTGGGGTCATGAAAAGTTGAATATGACTGAAATAAATGAACATCAACAACAAAAACAAAAAAATCCAATCAGTACTATGTCCAGAACCCAATTTACTAGCGTCTTGGGGTCCCTACTATGCCTTTAAAGCTACTGCAATCTTCTCATAAAAGACAGCCCAAGTCCCTGCTGTTCCTCACCTCTGACTGTCATTGCAACTTTGTGGTTGCCATGCTTTATCCATTCCTGGCATGGATGATTGGTTGGATTTTGAGGGGATTATTATTATTATTAGTGATCACAGAGAAAGACACAGTCTGTTGGTTAATTTGCATAATTATATTACTGAATAGATTTGCTAGAGCCAGCTTGTACTGGTTCCCAGAGCTGACTGTTAAATTTTGAATTTGAGCATTTCCACTTCAGAAATTGGCGAATGCTACAAATCAGGGCTTTATTTATTTTTGTTGTTGTTGATTGCTGAAACTTGAGAAAGTGATGGAGACTATGTAAGTAATAGAGTAAGATTATACTTAAAAGTGTGTCTTGTGTACATTCTTTTTCCTCTGAACAGCTGGTTGTTAAACATAACCAGAATGCTAATGGCATGGATAGCAGAATCACACACATAAGACTTCAAGGGGTCAAAAAATGAATTTGTTGTCCTGTGTTGACCTGGCCTTACTACCTGATTCAATATCCAGAAGAAGGAGAGGGAAGGGTCTTGCTGGGTCACAGATTCATCAATCCAGCTGGTATTATGAGGCCTTTCAGCCTTAGCCGTCTAGGGGTCCTTGGATGGGGCAGAGTTTTATTTCCTACTGCAATTTTCTCAAAGAACATCATGGCATGGTCTTTTTTAAAAATAAAAATATTTTATTTTCACTTCACAGAACAAAAAAAGCATTTTCATAACACAGTACAATACAAAAGATGATTGCACATGAAACTGAAAATCTACCACGTACAACTTGCTATTCCCTCCAAATATACCACAATGTTATCAAGCAAATTTCTTTTTCTTTTTTTCTTCCCTCCTCCTCTCTCCACCCTAGAGAAGGTTACCATTAGAAACAAACAAAAACAAATATATATAAAATTATTCGATACATACTTGTATTTATCAATTCTTTCTCTGGATGCAGATAATGCCTTTCTTCAAATGTCCTTTATTTTTTCCCAGTGTTCCAATTTTATTTTATTTTTTTATTTTTTAATTAAATGTATTTTTAGTTTTCAACATTCATTTCCACAAGATTTTGAGTTAATGAATTGTCTCCCCATCTTTCCCCTACACCCCACTCCAAGATAAGGACACTACTGAATACCCCTTCCCCCAATCTGATCTCTCTTA
>JAQQSW010024264.1:0-10122 GCA_028646575.1 Pseudocheirus occidentalis | reverse complement strand
AAGGAAGGAAGGAAGGAAGGAAGGAAGGAAGGAAGGAAGGAAGGAAGGAAGGAAGGAAGGAAGGAAAAAAGGAAGGAAGGAAGGAAGGAAGGAAGGAAGGAAGGAAGGAAGGAAGGAAGGAAACATTTCTTAAGCACACACTATGAGCCAAGTCCTACGCTAAGCGCTTTTCGACTATCTCATCTTGTCCTCGTGCTATCTGGGATATAGGTGCTATTATTATCCCTACTTTATAGCTGAGGGAACTGAAGCAAAAAGAGGTTAAGCAATTTGCCCAGGGTCACACTGTTAATAAATATCTGAGGCTGCATTTGAATTCAGGTCTTCCTGATGATTGGGCACTCAGTGCATCCTCTGAGGCTTAGATACCACAGAACATGGATGAACTTTCTGCTATCTGTGCTAATTGTAGCCTGACAATCAACACCGAGAAAACAGAGATTTTCCACCATCCAGCACCACACCATCCATAGGTAGAAACAATTGGTCACAGTAAACAGAAAAATGTTGATTGCTGTGCCTAAGTTCCCTTACTTCAGCAGTATACCTTCCAGGGCTGTTCACATAGATGAGGCTGATGCACACATTGCCAGAGCTAGACCAGCATTTGGGAGGTACAGAGCTATTGTACGGACTTCATTGTTGTGTGACAATCTTCCCGTGCCATGCCAAAACATTGAACTGCTTCCTTTTGAAGTGTCTTAGGAGAATTATAAAGATCCCCTGGAAAGATAGGACAATAGATACCGAGGTGCTCTCTTGAGTTGAACTGTCAAGCATTCAAACTCTACTGCAGAGAACACAACTCTGATGAGCTTGCCACTTTGTTCAAATGCCAAAAGCACGTTTACCTAAAAGACTATTTTATGCAGAGCTCCCACAAGGCAAGCCCTCACACGGAGGTCAGAAGATGTGATACAAGGACACCCTCAAGGTCTCTTGAAGAACTTTGGAATCTATTGTGAGATGTGACAGACACTGACATAGGACCATCAGCGTGGTATGCCCACATCAAAGAAAGTGCTGCACTCTTTGAGAAAAGCAGAATTGTGGTAGCTCAAAAGAAACATGAGATTCACAAGTTTAGAGACATATCCAGTCCAAAACAAGTTTGATTTGTACCCAACTTGTGGCAGAATATTAGAGTTCATATTGGTCTGATCAGCCACAATCAGACACACAGTATTCTGACTCCTACATAGTGAAGTTATCTTGGTCCTCTTCAAGCACAAAGGACAATGACCAACTTATGTCTTCTAGTTAGCCACCTCTTTTGTTATCCCTTGAGGTCTGTGTGGGGAATTTCATAGAGCCCTGGGTCTGGAATCAGCTAGAATGCTATTCAAGTCCAGCCTCAGGCACTTAGTAGCTGTGTCACCCTAGATAAGTCACTTCCCCACTGCCTGCCTCAGTTTCCCCTATTGTAAAATGGAGATATTTATAATATCTACCTCTCAGGATTGCAGATCAAGTGGGATAATAAAAATATCACTTAAAATATTACTTGGTCTATAGTAGGCACTATATTATCACTCAATATTTTTCCCCCCATGGTCTTGTGTTTCCATGGCCCTTCCACTCTTGCCCTTAGATTCCAGAATAAGAACAATATACATAGAATTTAAAGTCTTCATAATCAGGATCTAAATTATCTTTCCCAATTTATTTCCTGTTATTTACTGATATACACTCTAAATTGCCAGCAGACTGGAGCACCCTCTATTGTATGAATGGGCATTCAGTCTCCTGCCTCAGTGGCTTTCCCAGATGATCACCCCTTCAAGGAATACTCTCCCTCCTAACCATTAACTTTTGGAATCTGGAGTTCCATTTGAGGACCAATTTATCTGTCATGCTTCTATGTTCCCAATCTTCCAATTGTTAATACTTTTCTCACCCTCAACCCTAAATTTACTCTGTGTTTCATTTCTGTCCTTGAATACCCAATACTTAGCACTTACTTTGTTGTGGTTAAGTCCTGTCTGACACTTCCTGACCCCACTGGGTGCTTTCTTGGCACAGATACTGGAGTGGTAGGAGAGGATTCTGGGAAGATAGCTGAGCAGGTCAGAAAATTCCAGGCTCTCATGATCTTCCCCGCAAAAGAGTTTAAATAGCACCTAAGGGAGAACAAAATATGGGTGGAGATAAATAAGAACCAGGGCAAAAAGGAGTCCTCCTGGGACAATTTGATAAGATCCAAAGAAAAATCCCAGGAGGAGGTTTGGTCCCTGTGAAGAGAAAATACCTCCAGGCAGCAAGCAGCAAGCCCTGGTGTTAGCTGAGAGGCCCTGGCCCCAGTCACTAGAACTTTTACCCTCCAGATAGTGAGGAGAGTTGGGCATCTGAGCCCAGGGGTGAGAAAGAACTGGTGGCACATGCTCAGTGAGTGCAGAAACAGTGAGACAAAAAGCCCCTGACTGTGGGCTGGAGGTTTGGCTTTGGTTTCAGGTTAGGGGAAGAACTGAAGATCTGAGGCAAGAACTGCCATTCCCCATACCCCAAGGCTAGAGGTGACTTACATGAGTAAGCCATCAACACCAAAAAAAAAAAATGCACAGGCAAAGGAGAAAGAATCCAACTATAGAAATCCATGGAAATTCAAGCAAATAAACCCCCAAAGGTCAAATGGTCACCTGCCCAAAAAGAATTTATAGAAGACCTTTAAAAAGACTTTAAAAATCAAATGACAGGGGTGGAGGAAAAACTAAAAAAGAAAATAAGAAAAATCCAAGAAAAACAGAAAGGGTATGAAAGGAAAGTCAATCAAGTAGAAAAGGAGATACAGAAGCTTAAAGAAGAAAATTACACCTTGAAAATTAGAATTGGGCAAGGGGAAGCCAGTCAAATTGTAAGAGATCAAGAAATGATTAAACAAAATAAGAATAATGAAAAAATAGAAGAGAAGGTGAAACATCTTATAAAAAGAATGACAGATTTGGAGAATAGATCAAGATGAGAAAATATAAAAATAATTGAACTAACTGAAAGTTATGATCAAAACAAGAATCTTCACACAATAATGTAAGAAATAATTAAAGAAAATTGTCCTGAAGCATTACAACAGGGATAGAAAGCAGAAATAGAAAAAAAAAATCCATCAATCACCACTTAAAAGAGATCCTGTGAGGAAAACTCATAGGAATATCATAGTCAAATTCCAAAATCCCCAGCTCAAGGAAAAACTATTAAAAGTATCAAGATTAAAACTATTTAAATATGATGGTGCCGCAATTAGAATTACACAAAACCTAGCAACAAAAACATTAAAGGACCACAGGTCTTGGAACACAAAATATTGAAAAGCAAAAGAACTGGCGCTCCAGTCAAAAATATCATACCCTGCAAAGTTAACTATTATCTTGAATGAAAAAAAAATGGACAATTGAAAAACTCACAGATTTTCAAGACTTTTTTAAAAAAAATGCTGAACTTAATAGAAGATTCAATATACAAGAACCAATATAAATATAAGGTATGTAACAAAAACTGATAATAATGGATCCATAAGGATAGACTGTTTACTTTTTATACATATAAAATGTAAACTTTATGTCTAATCTTCTTATTAAAAAGTGGGTAGTTCATAAGAAAGATTGGGGAAAACCTGGGCATGATATGAATTTTAAAAGTAAAACCATTTAGGAATAGCTAAAAAGAGTAATTATTTTATACAAATGAGTGCAAGAAGAAGAATTGATGCACAGGAATTAGATGGGGGAGGAGGGCTGGTAGTTCTGGTAACCTACTTTCATCAGGAATGGATGTAAGAGGGAAATTACTTATTTATTTGTTTGTCTATATATTTATATTTTTATGTTTATATATACACACATACATGCATATACATGTGTGTGTATATACATATACCTATGTGTATGTATACATACATATGAAAATATATTTAAAAGAGTATAGAAGTCTTCTAAATTCAGAAGAAATAAAATGACAAGGGCATAGGGAGGGGGGAGACAACAAGGGAGGATCTTCAGAGAGGAGGGTGAGAGAATAGGTAAAAGTGGGGTATAGAAGGGTGTTTAGATTTATGGGAATGGGAGGATAAGGGAGGGATAGTTGGAGGGGGCTAGGCAAGTAATAGGAAGGCAAGGTAGCAAGTAGAAGTAAAGTAGAGGACGCAGGAGGGATAGGAAATAATATGTGTGTGTGTGTGTGTGTGTGTGTGTGTGTGTGTGTGTAAACACACACATATGGCCTTCTGGGGGAGGGAGGGGAAAAAAGAACAAGGTAAAAAAATGCACAGAAAAGAACAAAAGAAAACTCACAAGGAAGCAAAGAAAAGATGGGCCATTCTCAACACAGTATTATTCCTCAGATAGGCTTTCTTGAAATGAAGATTTATTGTTATATATTTTGAATCCTCTCTTATGTTCAGCTATACACATGATGCGCTTTTATTTCTTTCTAACTTTGTATTTAAGTTCCAATATTTAAGTTTAAGATGTGTTTTTTTGTTTCTGTTCTCTGTTGTCTGTTTTCTGGCATTTGAGTCTAAAATAAAATTTTGGAAAAAGAAAAGAAAATGAAAAAAACATAAACGTACTGGAGTGGTTTGCCATTTCTGTCTCCAAGTAATTTTATATATGAGAAAACTGAGACAAATGGAGTTGAGTGACTTTCCCAAGGTCACAGAGCTAATAAGTATCTGAGACCAGATTTGAACACATCTTCCTGCCTCCAGATCCTCTGCTCTGTGCACTGTACTACCTAGCTGCCAGATTAATCAATCAACAAACATTTATCATGTGCTTACTATGTGCTCACTGTGTTAAGCACTAGAGAAATAAAGGCCCCTTCCCTCGAGGTGTTTATATTCTAATGGGAGAGACTGCATAAATATAACCTGTATATACAGGATGCCTAAGTGATAGGAGGCAGCCTAAGAAGGAGGAGCTAACAACTTGGAAGGGATAGGAGGACAGGGCTAAGGGAGTAACGGCTCTTCCAAAAACCTGAGCTTAGAAGGAAGTTGGAAGTGAGGAAGGTAAGAATTCTAGACGTTGTAGGTGTGAAGGGCAACCAATACAGAGACATTGGAACAAGAGTTGGAATCATGCATGAGAGATGCTTTTTGACAGATTGCTTCTTCACTTTTTTTTTTTTTTTTTTTTGCTTTTTGGAGGGGGAAGGTAGGGCAATTGGGGTTAAGTGACTTGCCCAAGGTCACACGGCTGGTTTTGTATTAAGTGTCTGAGATCAAATTTGAACTCAGGTCCTCCTAACTCCAGGGCTGGTGCTCTACTCACTATGCCACCTAGCTGCCCCAATGCTTATGATTAGACCTGTTATGACTTCTTTTTTTCTGCTTTTTGGAGTGGGGAAGCTGGGCATTTGGGGTTAAGTGACTTGCCCAAGGTCACATGGCTAGTAAATGTTAAGTGTCTGAGCCCAGATTTGAACTCAGATCCTCCTGACTCCAGGGCTGGTGCTCTATTCACTGTGCCACCTAGACACCCCTTCTTTACTTTTACAATGCATGATGTCCCCTGTCATCTAGACAGAACCAGCCTCTAACCTGTGGATGACCAAAGGCGAGAGAAGCAGGCTAGAAACAGGAGAGTCAGGAATCAAACTGATATTTAAGTTCGAAGTGAGGAATTTGGCTTGTAAGCAAGAACTCATGCCAGAGCCCTGCCCCTAATGAGGGGAACCAGAGGCAGTGTGGGGAGATCTCAATAGTTTCTCTAACCTATAGCTGTGACAGTGAGGGGTAACAGCAGTAATGTAACAAGTTTGATTCATAGCAGAGCTTCGTCACCAACTTGTCTGGTGCTTGTCTGAGCTCAGAGAACACTGGTATTGGTCAAATAATTGGTCACAATAAGTATGTGATCTTGCCAGAAGGTGGCATCATCCAGAGTGTGAGAGCAAAAGATGGTTGTTTTGTCAAGCACATAGCACAGTTCGCTTGCTAGGATTTAACTGTGGAAAACAGGGTATCTCCTAATGTCCTGGCACCCCCACTCATGCACCCAAAGTAAATTTAAATGCTTAAAGTGCAAGAATTATTTTAATTTTTGCATTTTAGTAACTAGTATACATAGTAGGTACTTAATAACTGTTTGCTGAATTAAATTTAATTTAACCTCCAAAGTTTTTTTCCCAGCACTTTGGTTCTTGTTGCACTCACCCCTCCTTCTTGAGCTATAAAGAATTTCTCTCTTTTTTTTTGTCTTTTTTTTTTTTTTTTGGAGAGGGGAGGGCAAGGAAATTGGGGTTAAGTGACTTGCCCAAGGTCACATAACTAGTAAGTGTCAAGTGTCTGAGGCCAGATTTGAACTCAGGTCCTCCTGACTACAGGGCTAGTGCTCTATTCACTGCACTACCAAGTTACCCCCTACCAAAAATGTCCATGACTAGCCCCACCTCAGTGAAACTTTTATCTATTTTTCTTTGTCCTGGTCAAACATTAAAGGTGGCCCTATGCTTTAGGTGAAGATTGGCTTTTCTACCTGTTACCCTAGCATGGGATGATTCTTCTTTAGAGGTGATGTGGCCATTTACTATGGGACCAGGTCACCTTTACTCTTGAGTCTGCCTTCTCCATGCTCCTCTAGGCAAGGGCTCTGATGAGTTGAACTTCTCTTCCTTCTTGAAGTCCCCAATACCCATTAGACCTACTACAAAGTTCCTACAAAATTTCCCTTCTGGGAATGTCTTTCTCCCTCAGCTCACTGGCACAACTGTGGCTGTAAACCCAATGACTAATCAATCACAAGAAAGATGACTAGTTGGACTGACTTCTATAAGTTATCTTTTGGTAACTTTCACAGATATCCCATTTTCTCTGAATTCCTCATCCCCAGAGGTTTTCTAAAATGCTATTATTTCAAGTATATTCCAGTAACAACAATAAAATAAAAACTTAACCAGACAGAGATGGTACACAGCCTCTGTCCACAATAAGGGAAGGGTCAGTCCTTCACCTTTCCCCCCCTCTACTAAGAGTCAGCTATGACCACGGGAAACAATGAAGGGGAACCATGGTGGTCATTCTTCAACAGTCTCCTCTACACGGACTTTGGAAGACAATGGAGGGCAAGACCAGCCACATAATCTGGTATAAAATATGAGTGTTGTAGGGTTCAAACGAGGTAAAGGACATTTTTTAAATGCCAAGCATAAAATACTATATAAATGGCAGTTACTATTATTAGACTCCAGTCACCAGGTCTCCAGGTCATTCCCCGAGCTCCATCTTTCAGTCCTGATGAGCTCAAGTAATGTTAATAGAACAATACAAGGGAAATGTCCAACAACCAATCTCTGAGAAAAACACACGCACATATGTATATGTATACCTATACACACATCTATAATTACATACATGGTACATCTATACATACATAGATACATACACATGTAGTATATATACACACAGTATACATATATATATACTACATCTACACACACATCTATATAGTATATCTATACATACATCTATATATACATATATAGTATATCTATACATAGCTATATATACACACATATATACATAGATACAGACACACCGACACACATACACATATGTGTATATGGATACATAGATGTGTGTGTATACTTTCTGAAATTTAATCGGCATTATTAACATTTTGTTGGATCAAAACAATCAGGAAACAGTAAATGAAGCCCCGTTTTCGAGTGATTGCAGATTTCTGGGGGATAAGCACTCACGCTCAGAATTTAACAATTGCTTACTTTTGAACTAACTCTAGAATACCACTGATAGAGTCTCAGAAAAAAACTGTCTGGCAAATTAAAATAATAAAAATTATATACTGTATATGCACCTTATTTTCTTTATATGCATGTATTATTTAAATATGTAAATAAATATATATATAATATATAAATATTTATATAGTGCTTAGAAGTTAAACATTTATACAGTGCTTTAAAGCTTATACAATGCTTTCTATACATTAGCTCATTTGATACTCCTAATAACCTTGTGAAATAGGTGCTTCTACTGTCCCCATTTAAAGATGAGGAAACTAAGTTCGAGGACAAAAAAAGTGAGTTTTCCCGAATCATACAGCAGATAAGAGGCAGGATTAAAATCTGGGTCTTCCTTAGAGCTCTCAGGGCTCCGCTCACTACACCACCAACTCTGTGTCTCTCTAGGAATCCTAATACTTCTCTGGTACTGACTTTCTGAAAGCTGGCCTGGTGCTCACACTTCTGTTTTCTTTTCTCAGATGTCATTTAGAGTCATCTTCTGACCCTGCTTCCATTTTAGACACTGCCTCTGGCCTCAGACCCTTTTAGCTTCAAGACACAAAATACTGGTTGGAGGGTCATTGGATCATAGATTTGTAGATGGAAGGGAACTTGGAGATCATGCAATCCAACTCCTGCCTTTCACAAATGACCCTGAGGTTCACAGAGGCTAAAGAATTTGCCCAAGGTCACACAGAAAGAAAGTTCTTTTGACCTCTTGTTCAGCGCCCCTTTCATGGGATTTTTCATGCCCATCACCTCATTTAAACTGGTCACAATGGAAGATAAGCCTCAATTCTTGCCCAACCAAGGTAAAGGATAAGAAGAGAAGCGTCCAAAGTCTTATCACCTAAAGGGATGGGGCCAATGGACACCACTGATCAAAGACAATTAATGAGATTGGAGGCAAGAGTGCTTGGGCCGAGTCATGATCAAAGAGAGTAAGTCTAAAGTCCTACAGATTGGGGTCAGAATATCAAATCCAAAGGCCCATACAGAAGGCAAAGAACACAGTATACAGCAATTCCACAAAAAATTCCGCAAGGGCAAATATACCATCAAGCAGGATATTTATTAAGCAAGAGCACGGTTAGTCCCACTTAGCAGTAAGATACATTAGAAAGATTTCTGATACTAGTGTCTAAAGTCCTCGATTCAAATATTACCCATAATACTTTTCACTTTCACAAGTGGTCCTCAGTTTTCTCTAAAATAAGGAGTTTTCTTTTTGGAGGGGGGAAGGCAAGACAGTTGGGGTTGTGACTTCCCCAAGGTCACACAACTAGTAAGCGTGTCAAGTGTCTGAGGTCAGATTTCAATTATGGGTCTTCCTGACTCCAGGGCCCCTTCACTGTGCCACCTAGCTGCCCCCCAGGAGTTTTATGTGGCCTGTGAGGTCCATTTCTTCTCCACATCAATCCTCATCCCTAACCTCAGATCACATCCTTTTATGGCAGAAGCTTGCTAGCCATGCCTCCTCCTCCTCTTTCTGCAGGAGTGTTGCCATGGGATTGAGCAAAGAAGACATCTTCAGCTCAAGCAGTATACAGCCACAATTGTTAGATAGAAATCCAGGCTTTAATCCTTCAAAAGATTTCTCATTTCACATTCATTTACACCAGTTCTGATCTAGAAGTGAATTGAAATCATGCTCGATATTTGGCTACGTATGGCCTCCTCTAGTTTTTCTTTAATTAAATATTTGTCAGAATGAGATTTGCCATGGGTTGTCTTTTTTGATGGTTTGTTTTTGTTTGGCACATTTGCTGAGAATGCTATAATAACTACATTTCATTCTTTGAAGCAATAAATTAAAACTTTACTTTTCACTTACTTTTTAAAGAAAGGGGAAATTGAGAACTGAACATAAATAGTCAATGAGTCCTATCTTCATAAGATTCATAAGATCTTCTCTGAGGATCTTAGAATGTACCACAAAGAAACTACGGACAGGGGGCGGCTAGGTGGCACAGTGAATAGAGCAACCAGCCCTGGAGTCAGGAGGACCTGAGTTCAAATCTAGCCTCAGACATGCAATACTTACTAGCTGTGTGACCTTGGGCAAGTCACTTAACCCCAACTGCCACATCTTCCCCCCTTCCCCCCAAAAAAATGTGGAGCTAAACACGCTTCATTATCCTCTTAAATAGAAAAGGTTGTTTGCTTGCTTATTTGTTTTTTTCAAGGGGGTGGAGAAAAGCAGGGAGACTTTCTTTTCTTTCTTTATTTAGTTTTTTTTTGTTTAGTTTTGTTTTGTTTTTTAAATTTATTTTTTATTTGTTTTCTTGTTTACATTATTCATTTTCATTACATTTTTGAATTACACATTTTCTCCCTGTCTTGCCCCTGCCCCAACCCTAAAACAGCAATCCCACTGTAAAGCCC
>JAQQSW010024263.1:0-10122 GCA_028646575.1 Pseudocheirus occidentalis | reverse complement strand
TATATATATATATGTATTATACTGAATCTTGATTTGTAATGGAATAAACAGAGTGTTCACTAATACTGTGTAATCCTAATCTTAAAAGCTGTTCACAGTAGCATTCTCTCAGGAATCTACTGTTGATTGGCTTTACAATCCCATCTGAAGTAATTTTCTGAAAATCCCTTAATTTGTCTAACAGAGTGTTTTTAAATTTTTGAGTTGCCATTTTGTTACTCAGAATATTTCTGTTTTTTCATAATTTTCATGTTTCATTTGTTTTTACTTTTGTTACCATGTAACCCAATATGATTATTTCAGATTTTAAAAAATTATTTCCTCTCTATTTATTGCTAATTTACCCTTTTATTTTTTATTTTGGTAATTTAATATTCTCCTCTGTTTGTCTTCATCTGTATTTATTTTTAACAAATGGTACAATTGTCTCTTGATTTATTTTAGTCTTTTCAAAAATCAGCTCTGTTTTGTTTTTCAGTTCAATCATCTTTTCTGTTTTTAATATTGTTTTTTTATCTTTAATATTTAAAATGTTTGTTGTTTACTTTTTTACTTCCTTATGATTAATTTTCTAGGATTTTGTTGTAGTTATAGCAATAACAGTAGCAGTAGCAACAGTAGTAGTAGCAGTAGTTGCATTAGTTGGTGTTACACTGATCTGCTTTTCTCTTGTTTTTCTTTTGTTTCAGGTATAAGTTTTCACATAGAGATTGGTTTAGTTATATCCCACTGATTTTAATATGTTGTATGAATATCAAATTGTTCTTTAATATAATTGTTTGTTTCTCTGGTTTGTTAATGGATTTACTCATTTATTAGTATATAATTTATTTTATTAAAGTCTATACATTTTATTTCCCTTATTAATTATATATTGTGTTGTGATTTGCCAATGATGTTTCTAATATGTCTTCGTTTCTGTCTTCCTTTATAAGTTCTTTAAACCCTAGCATCTGTTCAACATTTGTAGAAGTGCAACTGATGCTGAAAAAAGTTTTATTCCTTAAGATAACCATTCAATAGTCACCAAAGATCTATCATATCTAGCTGTTTTTCCTAACATTTCATTCAAATCAAAATGCCTTTCTTGTTTACCTTGTTTAGATTTGTCTGTTAGAAAGAGAAATACTGAAGTAACCTATAAGTACCATATTAGTATTGAGATCTACTTATAACTCAGGTTGGCTTTTCTTTTCAGTAAGTAGATGCTATGTTATGTGTGTGCGCATGTGTTTGTGTAATGTGTGTCAAAAACAACCAGAGCTTAAATCTGCACTAAAACTTCTGGGACACTGCAAATAATATGAATATTGTTTCAATATTCATATTATCTTTAAGCAAAACAGAATTTGCCTGCTAATATCTTTTGGTTGAATATATTTTTAGTTTCCTTGTCTGAGACCATAATTGCTAACTCTGTTTTGGGGGATTCTGATGAAGCATAACAAATTCTATTCCAATCCCTCTTTTTAACTCTGAATGGATCTATTTTAAGTTTGTTTCTTGTGTATAGCAAATTGCTAGGTTTTGCTCTCTAATCTATTCTGCCACTCCCCTCTGTTCTTTGAATGATTTAATCCTATTCATAGTTATAATTATTTTGTTTGTTTTTTTTCCTCCATCCTATTTTTTTTGTAATGGATTTCCCCCCATTCTTTTGGGGGAGAAAAGAAAAAAGTAACAAATTAGAACTAGATATCAGTAGTTTGTATTGCTCAGGACATTTTAACTCTCATCTCAGGCTTTTCCTTTTCATCCCTAAACCAAATGGAAATTAATGTCAGATATCCAGATTATATTGGGAATTGTCACAAATCTGTAAATTTAAGAGATTTTACCCTGTAAATGAATGATATTAATATATTAAAAATACATCTCAATATGTATTCTGAGTGGTTCAACTCTCTGTCCAGAGGTGGGGAACATGTTTCATCATGAATCCTTTGTAATCATGGTTGGTCACTCTGTTGGTCAGAGTCCTTAAGCACATCTTGAGACAGTTGATTAAGGACCATAAAGGCAAGTGTTAGATTGGTTTCACTGATTCATGAAAGGTTTGACTGTCTTATCTATAGCTGAGCATAACTGTTAAAGAAATCTCCCTTTGGGATGAAAAAAAAATACTTCTCTGAATAAGCTGTTCTGAAAAATAAAAGCAGAAACTCCCATTTGGGAGGTTTTTCTTTCCTCCTCCCCAGGGGGGAAAAATATGAATAAACTTGTAAAGCTTTCACTTGCATAACTGTATTCTTGAAAAATTTATGAAAGAGTCTTTCCTATATAGAAAGAGGTTTTTTCCCCCAGTAGCATAGATAAGCTACATGTTAAGGTACCATCTCACAAGCAAGGTTATGTGTGGCCTTTTAAGACTAAAAGTTCTAAATTTAATGTTCAAGAAAAATGAATCAACAAATGAATGAAGCATTTATTAAGCATTTGCTATGTTCAAAGCATCATGCTAAATTATAGGGGATTAAAAATAGAAAAATAATACTGTCTTTGTTCTCAAGGAGATTATATTCTATTGGAGAATACATAACAGTTATCTTAATTGCAAGTTATATGGAAAGTCATGATATTTCTTACAGTGCAAGGGCAAAAGTGAATGGATGGTAATGTTGCTTCATTAAAATCATTTCCACTGATAAAATCATGTCAGTTTCTGATGTCAAACCCTTTCACAATGGGCTGGAAGCAACAATATTCAAAATGCTCTTGGGTTCCATGGTTCTGGACTAGCTCCATCAAAGTCTGAGGTGAAATGGTGATCTAAGTGATGGTGGTGGTGGTGGTGGTGATTTAACCATCATGGCACATACCATCTTCCATCACCCTTTTTGATGCTTCAGCTAGGTTGGCCTACCTACCCCATGAATGACAACTGATTGGTAGTAGGCAATAGAGATTTAATATGTTCTCATCATTTAAAATGGCAGAATGTTCAAAGCAGAGATCAAGAAGTAGAGATCAGAGAGAGAAGCCTTCAGAAGAAAGTGCTAAAAGTCATAACAATTATTAGATTGTACTGCTTTCCACTCAAAGACATGGTGCTACAAGCCAGAATATGACTACACAGGCTGAAAAGACATTCCCATTGGTGAGCTAAATTGGCACATAGTTGGGAAACAAAAGAAGGCACATCTAGTGTCTCAGAGGCAGAACACCTATTCTTGTAGCTATAAGTGAATAAAAATGAAACCATGGGGAATGTGCATATTTTGTCACTTCTTTGTTACAGAGAATACAGCTTTATCCTTTGGTGCTTAACCATATGTGCCTTGTCAGAAACTGACAAAGTACTTGCCCATCACAAGGTGTGGGCATAAGTTAGATTCATGCCATTCTAAAATGGTACCCTTTACCTACATATTTTTATCAGTCATCCCCCCTTAGCTCTAGTTTGTTTTGAGGGAGGTGTCCCTTCCATGACTCCCCCTTGCTAGTTCATAGCTTTTTCTTGTAGTGTAACGTAAAGACTTGTTTATTTTCATCTACTTCAACACTATATATTTTTACCTTCCTTTGAACTTTCAGAATATGCTACATGAGATACCCTTTCCTGACAAATTCTATGCTTACAGTAACTTTCCTCTGACATAGTCAATTTTCAATGTATTCATGAGCTCTGTTATTTCTTCTTGCTGCCTCAATTTTTTTTCTTTATTTATTATAACAACCTTTGTTATAAGGCATGGCTCAGGGACAGAAGTTAAGGAATACAACAAGACATCCAAATGACGTAAAATGAAAAGATATTAATAAAAGTATCTTCTTCAGAAAGGTACTAAGTTCTGTCCTCCACCTCTTTTCTCTTTCTCTGGGTACTTCTTTATGAATATCAAAGTCCAGAGTTTGTATCTTTCCCCCCCTCAGCAACCTTAGACAGAATGGGACTGTCAATAGTTGTGTTTTCTCTATCTTCAAATATGTGAGGGCTGGATCATCACCTACCTAGCTGCTCAGAACCATTTAGTCTTGTTTGTTTCTTTTTCCACTATTTTTAATCTCAAAGATTTTACCCAATTCTGGTTTTATCCAATGAATACTTGGAAATAATCCTGTTTAAAAGCTCATATTTCTTCTGTAGAGTTATACTCATCTTTTTGTCTGGGGTATTCAGGAAGATTGGCACCTCTGTTGTAACAGTTACCTGAGCCCTTTTCAGGGCTGCTCGTCTACCTTTGTTTCCTACCCAATCTACCCAATTCTTATCTGTGGCTCCAAGGAGCTGAAGCATTGTGCAGTGACCACACCCTAGTAAAGCTTTCTCTACAGATGGACAAAACCAGGTTGATGGTAACCTGTTGGTGAGTTAGAGTGATTTTTCCCCAAAGGATTGGGCAGATGAGAACAATTTGTTCCAATAGCCATAAACATAGCTGAAGCTGGTGCTATGGCGATGTTAAAACTTGGTCAGGCCAAGGTTATACAATGCATCCTGGGCCATCACCAATACTCTTGACTTTTGTCTTGCTATTAGACTTGGATGACCTACAGAGTGGTGCTGATGACTTTGTGCAATTCTGCCTCGCTTAAATCCAATTTATACACAAGTCATCATCTGGGATGTCATTGGTCCTTTCTGAAAATAAATGACAAATAACAACTTACCTTCACAGGATAATTTACCAAACTATTTTCTTGGCTTTCAGTATTTTGTATTATAGCCTTTCCTTTTAATATTCTTTCTCAATTCAAATGAACTTACAGTTAAATTACCTATGTAAACAGTATTTCTCCCATTTAGTTTAAGCTTGTTGAGATCAGGAATTTTTTTTCATACCCCAATGCCAAGCACCTAAAGCAGACAATTAATAATTGCTTATTGAATAGAATTGAAATGAATTGGATTAGATTTTTTCTCAGTACTTAATCTTGATTTGTCACTACCTGTCCATTTATAGTATTTTCTCTGTGACCTAAGAATTCTAAAGTTTGGCAACACATTTCCCCATGTTCTTAAAATCCAATGTTCCTCCAGTAGATTTTATTAATCAGCACTTTGATTTCAATACTTTGGAATAATGGTCTTCACACTTCCATGAAATAACAAAATTTGAGCTTTTTTGTTTCACCATATTTTTATTTATTTAGTACATTCTTAGATGTTCTGAAAGAGTAAGAGGAAATTGGATTCATATGTAACATCTTAATCTGTCATCTTTCAGGAAGGAATTTAACTCTAATATTCTCCCTTTGGGGATATGGGATACCACAATCTTCAAGGAATCAAAATTGGAGGCATCCATAGGACAAGGAATAAAAACATAGTATGTATACAAGGACTGCAGCATATTACCTCCACCACCTCTAATAATGATGATAATGATGGTGGTGGTGGTGATGATGATGATGATAATGGCTAAGTAGTGCCTACTATATGCCAGGGACCATACTAATTGTTTTACAAGTATCTTGTTTAATCCTCACAACAAGCCTGGGAGAGACGTTATTATTTTCCCCATTTTACAGTTGGGAAAGCTGAGGTGAATAGAGATTTATTATTAATAACAATAATAATAACTAATATTTATATAGTATTTAGTGTGTGTCAGACACTGTGATAAATGATTTACAATGATCATCTCATTTGATCCTCATAACAATCCCAGAAGGTACATGGTAATGCTATCACCATTTTAAAGATGTGGAAACAAAGGCAAACAAAGATTAAATGACTTGCCTAAGGTCACACAACTAGTAAGTGTCTGAGATGGTATTTAAACTTAGGTCTTCCTAACTCCCCCTTCCTGGATTACTATTTTGCCATGGCAGAGGGACTTACATAGTTCACTGAAACTATGAACTTTTCTAAGAAGGAAAGGTCATAGAGGAGAGTTGTGACAAAAGAAGGAAATGGCAGTAAGGAAGGAAATACACCAGTATCTTTGCCAAGAAGATTCCATGGACAGTATTAATCTGTTTAAAGATATAACATCAGAAGCAGAGCCCCTCCGGTCGGAAGATATCTAACACATTACTGGAGAATTGTGGAGGATAACTACAAATAGATCTAGAAAGAGTAAAGCAGCTGGACCAGTATCAAAAGGACCTTCAGCTATGAATGTATCTGGTGGCAAAAGGAAAGTCATATGCTATCAAGATCAATATTGCATAGGAACATGGAATGTAAGATCTATGAATAAAAAGAAGATGGATGGCCAAACTGGAGATAGGAATCTTAGACACTGACATATTGAGTGTCAGTGATCTTAAATGAATTGGAATGGTTGACTTTAATTCAGGTGAGTATTTCTAGTGTGTAAAAGAATCCTTCAAAGAAATGGAAGAGCTTTCATAGTAATAGGGTGAGAAAAGTACTACTGGGGTAGAATCTTAAAAATAGCTGAATGATATCAATTTGAATCCAAGGCAAACCATTCAATACTACAGTAATAGAAATCTATGCTCCAAACACTGATGGTGAAGAGGACAAAGTGGATCAGTTCTATGAAGACCCACAACATCTTCTAGAAATAATACCAAAAAAATATATCTCATGTGTCATAAGGGATTGGAATACTAAAGCAGGAAATTAAAAAATAATTGGAATAAGAGACAAATTTGGCTTTGGAGTACAAAATGAAAGAGGCAGACACTAATAGAGCTTTGTCAAGATAACTCTCTGGTCATAACAAACATTTTTTCAACAACCCAAAAGGTGACTCTATGCATGAACATCACCAAATGGTCAATAAAGAAATCAGATTAACATATTTTGCAGCCAATGATGGAAAAGCTCTCTACAGTCAGTTAAAACAAAACCTGGAGCTGACTGTAACTCAGATCATGAACTTCTTATCACTAAATTGAGACTTAAATTGAAGAAAAAAGGGAATAATATCAGACCAAATAGGTATGACCTAAATAATATCCCTTATGAAAATTAAATGGAAATAATTAATAGATTCAAGGGATTAGGTCTGATAGACAGAGTGCCTGAAGAACTATGGACAGAAGTTTGCAATATTGTACTGGAAGTAGTAACAAAAAAATTCCAAAGAAAAAGAAGAGCAAGAAAGCAAAATGGTTGACTGTCAGAAAATTTGGAAAACTCAGAAGGGGCCCCTAGATTGGAAAATTTCAGTTTCTATCCCAATCATAAAGAAAGGCAATGACAAAAAATGTTCAAATTATCAAATAATTGTGCTCATTTAATATATCTACAGGATTTTGCTTAAAATCTTGCAACATAGGCTTCTGCAGTATGTGAACTAAGAATTACCATGATGGTTTTCAAAAAGACAGAGAAACTGAAGCCCAAATTGCTAACATTCATTGGATTATGGAGAAAGCAAGGGAGTTCCAAAAAAATCTACTTTTACCTCAACGATTATACTAAAGCCTTTAACTTCGTGGATCATGTAAAATTGTGGCAAGTCTTCAAAGATACATGAATACCACATCATCTTACTTGTCTCCTGAGTAACTTGTATGCAGGTCAAGAAGCAACAGTTAGAATTGAACATGGAATAATGGATTGGTTCAAGATTAGAAAAGGAGTACTACAAGGTTATATATCAACACAATACCTGTTTAACTTACATGCAGAGCACATAATGCAAAATGCCAGGGTGGATGAATAAAAAGCCAGCACTAAGGATGCCAGGAGAACCAACAACTAAGGCTGCTGGAAGAAACACCAATGATCTCAGATATGTGAATGATATCACTCTGATGGCAGAAAGTATAGAAGAATTAAGAAGCCTCTTGATGATGATGAAAGAGGAGAGGGTAAATTCTGACTTGAAACTTAAGATTAAAAAAAAAACAAAGATCATGGCATATGGTCCCATTATTTACTGGCAAATAGAGATAGAAGAAATGAGAGGAATGCCATATTTCATATTCTTGGGTTCAATGATCACTGCAGATTAAATTAAAAGACAGTTGTACCTTGGAAGGAAAGCTATGGCAAATATGAACAGCATTCTAAAATCATCACCCTGTCAACAAAGGTCCTTGTAGTCAAAATATAGATAGATTGATAAATAGATACATAGATGATCGATAGATAGATATCAACATATAGACTGATAGATATAGCTAGATAGAGAAAGACAGATATATATACACATACACACATGTGTATATAAGTACTATATATGTGTGTACTATGTGTGTGTGTGATAGACAGATAGTATGCCTGTGAGAGTTGGACTATAAGGAAAGCTGAGTGCCACAGAATTGACATTTCTGAATTGTAGTGCTAGAGAATACTTTTGAGAGTTCTTTGGACACCAAGGAGATCAAAATCAGTCAATACTTAAAGAAATTAACTGTCACTGTTCATTGCAAGGACAAATACTGAAGCTGAAGCTTAAATACTTTGGCCACATAGTGAGAAGACAGGGCTCAGGACTCACTGGAAAGATTCTGATGCTGCGAAAGAGTGAATGCAAAAGGAGGACACAGCATAAGATGAGATAGATGGTGTCACAGAAGTAATTAACATGAGCTTGAACAGACTTTGGGTGATAATAGAGGACAAAAGCACTTTGCATGCTATGGTCCACAGGGTCAAAAGAGTCAGACATGATGGACTGACTTAAAAACAACTTCTTAACTCCAAAACCAGCACTGAATCCACTGCACTACCTAGTTGCCTCAACAATGCTAAAAGTAGACTGAAAGAAGTGAATAATCAGGAAAGAATATGAAACAGTATTGTAGCTAGAATAAAAGATAATGAATAGATACATTCTGGATGCTTCAATGGTGTTTATGAAATGTCAGGAGATCCAGTCTCAAAATACAACAATTTAAAATTAAGATAGATGTATGTATATACATATATAAACATATGTATGTGTGTGTGTATAACTGCTCGATACAATAGCCATCAAACTTTACATCATAATCTTAGCAAGAGGAAGTTATAACCCACTAGTCTTTTCTCATGATGATTGCTATGGCAGTCTCTCCTGTGACCACAAAATTTCTTAAGGAGAACTTTTGGTGTTCTGAAGCTCAGTGCAAACAGTACAATGTCATTTGCAAATTAGTATTTTCTTCTGTTGCAACATATCTGCCATCAAGGAGAGAAAATATTTTGTACAGTTCTAGAAGAAAAAACTCTGAGAAAGTCTTAGGATATATTGAGATTTTGTCACAAAATAATTTTTTTTAACAAATAAGAGGGGCAGAGACAAGATGGAGGTGTAGAAGCAGCAAAGTTTCACAGCTTATACACAGCCAGCCTAAATACCCATAAAATATGACTCTAAACAAATTTTAAGAATCCCAAACTCACAAAAATACAGAAAATACATCTCTTGCTGAAGGCAGCTCAGGAGGGGCTCACCATGACAGGCTGGGAGCCAACGCCAGCCCAGCCCAAAACCAAAACAGTGGCCAAGCCCCAGGGTGTCAGGAGGAAGCGAGCCACAGCTTGAGTCTACCAGAGAGCAGATCTGCAGCAACTGGAGCAATCTTCACATTTATCAAGCCAAGAAAAATAAGGCTTAGAAAAAGGTCAGTGGAATTCAAGCTTTCCAGTTAAATTTGGGGGAGGACAAGCAGTCTGGCCCAACTGCTCCCAGTGCAAGGAAGCAGCAGGAAGCAGTAGGATCTGCTTCAACCAGCAACTACCTCCACTGAGCTGCTTCAGAGCTCTTTGCCTACCAATGGTAGGGGGGGCCAAGACGATTGATCAGGGCCAAGGGATTTTGTGTTGAGCAGCCTGGATCCAGATTGTGATCCTGGGTAGTGATCCTGGGGTGCACTTTCAGCAAGCCAAAGCTGGTGGGGGCTGCAGCACTCCCTAATAGCTCCAGCAGCTATGAATCCCTCCCTGGACGCAGACTTCCACAGAGCTAAAAAATCAAGCAATTAATTGACTGGCTGACATGAGGAAAAGGAAACAAAATAAGAACAGCAATAAAACTCTAGAATCTTTTTTGAGGACAAAAAAGGATCAAAGCATGGAACAGGAGGAAGACAATACAGTCAGAACTCCCACATCAAATGGTTCCAAGAAATATGAAGATTGCCTACAAGCTATAGATCAACTTAAAAAGGACTTTGAAAAACAAATAAGAGAAGTGGAGGAAAAATTGGGAACAGAAATGAGAATGATGTGAGAAAATCATGAAAAGAGAGTCAACAACCTCACTGAAGAAA
>JAQQSW010024262.1:0-10122 GCA_028646575.1 Pseudocheirus occidentalis | reverse complement strand
CAGAGGGGAATGGACTGGTGATTTTATCAGTGTAGGGAATTCCTGAAGGTTGGATTTCTTCTGTCAGTGTAGGTTAATTATCAATTAATTATCAATTGTTATCAATTATTATTAATTATTAATAAATTATCAATTAATTACCAATCAGTTAATAAGAATTTATTAAGTGCCTCGATGAGGCAGTGTGCTGGGTACTAGGAATTTACAGAAAAAAAAAACTTGAAACTATCCTTACCCTCAATAAGCTTGAATCTTATCGAGAGAGAACAACATCTACATAACCATATGCATATGTGTATATACGTATCTATATCTATACAGATACATATCTGTTATATATAATATTTCTAAATAAATATAATTAAGTCACTGGTTGGTTTGTTGGTTGTTTTTCATTCTTCAAAAGGACAAGATGATATTACTACGTTGGAATCAAGGAATTCCAGCAGTGTGTAAGATTGTAGCTAATCAAACCAGTATAAACTTAGAAGGCTCTACCACATTTCAGGCACAAATAGTTTATAGGAACATTTTGGAATGGAGACATCTGTAAATTTGTGCATCTGGGGCAAGGTGGGGTAAATCATGAAAGACATCATATAGAAGAAAGTTTCTGAGCTGAGTTTTCAAGGAAACTGAGGATTCTAAGAGGTATGGACTAAGGAACAGTACATGCCAAGCATGGTGTACCCCTTGCACAAACACATGGTGATAGCAACTTCAATGTAATATATATTAAATTAAGAAATATTTATAAGAAGTAGCTAGGTTGCAGTGAATAAGGCACTGGCCCTAAAGTCAAGAGGGCCTAAGTTCAAATCCGACCTCAGACACTTGACATACTTACTGTCCATGTGACTTTGGGGAAGTCACTTAAGCCCAATTGCCCTTCTTAAAGCAAAGCAAAGCAAAGTAACATAAGTTACCAAATGTTGTGCTAAAACTGTGCAAGGGATACATATACAAAGAATGAAAGAATCCCCACAATCAAAGGTCTTACATTTTAATGGGGAAGATAATAAATGCACATAAGTATATACAGATACAGTATAAGCAGATAAACACAAAATAGTTAAGACAAGGTAGAGATCACTGGAGATGAAATGTGAAATGATTTACCCAAACATCAGTTAAGACGTATGTGTTAGAGGCAAGATTGGAATCCAGTCATTCTTCTTGGAATTGCTGGGTTCCTTTCTATGTATCATGACTAAAAACCAGTGCTGACTAATGTCCACAGTGAAGAAAGAACAATCAGTGATGGGGGAGGTGGGGGGAGGGCTGTTCATCTGATTTTGACAAAGATATCTTTCTGTTACAAAGCAAAGACTTTGATTACCGTGTAGCCATTAGTAAATGATAACTCAAAATCCAAGCACACTTGTGAAATCCAGTCTCCAGTTACATACCAGGGAGCTAAGGATAGCTATCACTTCAGCTGTTTGTATGTTTGTTTGTATTAAAGCAGATGATTAGTGATGGTACATGGGAGGACTGGGGGCCTGGAGACTTGGATTAGAGGGCCCTAGAATTCTGCTACTTCTTGCTTAAATGATCTTGAATAAAGTTTTTCATTTCTCTGGGTCTCAATGCCTTCCTTCCTTCATTTGTAAAATGTTGTTTTTGTTCAATTGTGTCTGACTTAGAGATCCTGGAGTGGTTGCCATTTCCTTCTCCAGCTCATTTTGCAGATGAGGAAACTGAGGCAAACAGGATTAAGTGCCTTTGCCCAGGGTCTCACAGCTAGTAAGTATCTGAGGCTGGATTTGAATTCAAATCCAGGTATAGATGTGAAACCTAGCTGCCTATATAAAATGAGGGGGCAAATTTACTCAGCAAGGAGATGGCAGAGTGTAGACTATTGCTGGATTTTGAACTGGAAGACCTGAATTCAAATTTAACCTCAGACCCTTATTTACTGTGATCCTGGGCAAGTCACTGAACCTCTCTCATCCTCAATTTCCTTATCCATAAAGTGAGAAAAATAATATCTACTTTACAGGGGTTGTTGTAAGAATCAAATGAGGTAACATGTATAAAGCCAACTTTAAATTGCTGCATAAATACTAGCTATTATTAGATAACTTAAGTACCCCCCATTCTAGTCCTAAATCCCATGAACAGAAAAAAACAAAACTATCCTTACCTTCAATAAATTTGAATCCTATTGGTAGAGACAACATGAACATATACGTTTGAATATGTGTGCATACATATACACATATATCGGTTACATATAAATTTATAAATAAATATATGTAAACAGATAAAATAATATTGATCTGAACATAAGTATACTCAAAAGTGGGATATACTCCTAGAACAAGGTCTCTTTTCAAGGAAAAAAAAATGGCCCTGAAAAAAATACCAATATTGGGCCACCCTTGGGTTTTATAAAAGTTAATTTCAGAGAGAGAAGTCAGACTTATATTCTCAATGATTTTCTGAATTAGTCAATAGAAGGTTATTTCTGAATTATGATTCATAGGTTGGGCTGAAGTTTAACATTTTAATAACTGCAGGAAGAGATTTGCCTCGCAAATAAGTCTGAAGAATATTTTATCTACATAAGAGAACAAATTGTTCAGTCTTTAGCAATACCTATTTGCATAGATGCCATATGCTAATTACAAATAAAACTTTTCCAACAGCTCTAACTTTCACTAGAACTTTGAAGAATTCTTTGTTGTTCTGTTTGCATGGAACAAAATGTAAATGTATTGAAGAAATATTCCAATTAACTTCTCAATAATCAAAATGGATTTTCACTAAAAATAATACTGTGGTTTATTGAGATTTTAATTTTCATGCATAAATAATTGGATAACTCATTTAAAGCCAAAATTAGTTGTACTCAAAGTATACATTTTTACCACATCTCAGTTTTTATTCTATTTCTTTGATTTTTAAAAATATCTTTATTTTTCTCAATCCATTTTTCTTCCACATTTTCTTTTCCTTGTATATCTGTGGAGTCAAATGCAAATAAAAATGGCTGGTTGCATATTGACTTAGAAAATCACAAATTTACAATGCTCTCTGTATTGCATTTTTATTGACTTTGTTAAACTTTTCCTAATTATATTATGATCTGGGTCAGGCCCACTCACAAGTTTGACACCTCTGCTATACACACCATTCCATCATTTATCTCTGAGTCTTTGCACTACACCAGGCTCAGGAAAAGGTATCCTTGCAAAGTTTCGCTGCCCCTGCCGCATAATTATTTCTTGTCTTCAGTGTCTGTCTTGTGTAAAAAGTTTTAGTTCATGAGAGCTGCCACTGAATTACTCTTTGGTTTGGAGCAGGTCATTTTCCTTCTTCAGATCTGTTTTTTCATCTACTATATTTGGATTAAATGAACTCTAAAATTCTTTCCTAATCTATGGTGCTTTTCTATGGGAAAGAAAGACGTTGAATTAAGCATAAAAGAAACTGAAGCAAAAGGGAAAAAAAGAAGAAAGAACACTAAATTATAAGGACAATAAATGTCCTTTACCAGATAGCTATAAACCCTAGTACTTAAAAAAAGATTCATTGCAGCGAATGGTGTGTGTTTGTGTGTGTGTGTGTATGTGTGTGTGTGTGTAACAATGGATACAGGATATGGATTCAAGAAAATGCAAACTTATATATATATATATTCAAACTATTACAGCACAGCTAGAAGATAATGAATAAGGGATTGATTTTCCAGCATTTAATGATTCCTTCTGGTCATTTCTGAGCTTTGCTGCTTGTATTCTAGACACAGTACTCAACCTCTATGTCTTCCTCCCACTCAGATCTTGGACTCCTGGCTCTAAGATCACTCTGAGCTCTGGTAGCTGAGTTTTTTGCCTTAAGTTACCCAAAATCAGGCCTCCATGTCACTTGCCAGATATTTTGAAATCATTCCTCCTTCTTCAAGCTTTCCTTCATGTGTTTACTTCCCCCATTAGAACATGGGCTCCTTGAGGACAAGAACGGTCTTGTTTATTTGTATTTTAATCACTAGTGACTAGCACAGTGCTTGAATACAGTAATCACTTAATACATACTTGAATATTTATTACTCATTTGTTTGATGCTCAAGTATTTAGAATGCAAAGCCAGTAATGCCATAAAATCCATTAGACCACTAACACTGCCCTATCAAAGCAATTTCTGGGAAAAGTACACAAATGCTGAGTATTAGGCTGATTATCGTCACTTGAGCTTTATGATGGACAAGAAATAAAATGGTAATTTTACCTTTTTTATATCTTGCTATATCATAGCTTATTTCATATCTTAAAATAAAATACCATATGATATAATGGTAGCAAATAGACTCTAGCCCACTATTCCAGGGCCAGAGTATATCATGACTGATCAATGTTGTTCTGGGGTACTGAGAAGGTTTTTATCCTGTCTCTTCCCTACTTTGATTGGTTTGGACCCCCCCCTCCCCACCATGTGTTCCTCCATTATTAGATATCATTAACAATTCTGTTGAACTACTTTCTGTCAATTAGCCTTTACAAAAGGATATTTGCTTCAAATATATAAACATTACCCTCCCAGTTTTCAAGCACACACTCTCCTCAACTACCTAGGTCTCTGAGGAGAACTGGCTTATTCTTGGCACATTTCTTATATTAGCCCCACCAATCAGCTCCAAATGTGGCCTAATTACTGGATAGGTCTTTTTGTCAGCTATTGTTGGTCTGGGTCCAGAAGGTCACTCCTTGTTTCCAGCGGCATCAGTATTAGGCTTTTACATTTGGCCTAGACTTTGACTCCCAGATTCCTGTGGCTCATTTTCCTGACCTTTTGAAAGTCACAAGATCAGAGGCTCCACTTCTATCATGTAGAACACAAAAGAACAACTGGGGGTGGCTAGGTGGCGCAGTGAATAGAGCACCAGCCCTGGAGTCAGGAGTACCTGAGTTCAAATCCGGCCTCAGACACTTAACACGCACACACACAAAAACTAGCCGTGTGACCTTGGGCAAGTCACTTAACCCCAACTGCCCTCCCCCCCCCAAAAAAAGAACAACTGCAGAGGCCTGTAACTAAAGATCATTATTTGGGGCCACTTGGTTTCACCAAGAAGAAGCCTCCGGTGCTTTTCTACTTACAGCATGGTAGCTCACCAGATGCTTTGAGTAAAGAAGGCAAGCAATGGAGCAACAGGAAGGCCTGAAGATAGTAGAAAAATAGTAAAAAGTGACTAAGGACTTTTGAATGTTTCACAGATAAAGATCCTCCCATTTTCTTCATGGCTAGCCCACTGGAACCAATTACAGAATATTTACACATTCTACACAGTCTCACACGGTATATAGCCTTTACTCATCATCATGATTTTCTCAGATAGATGCTAGCCAAGGCACATTGTATGAGGTCTAGATTTCCATTATATAACAAAACTAAGTTAAGCAAAAAATCATATGAAATGCAGTAAAATAAAGGGTACTTAGAAGAAAAGGGGAGGTGGTATAAGAAAACAAAGGCTTTAAGGTCTCCTGAAAGATTCCACTTACTTCTGAACTTCAATTTATCTGGTATGTCACTGATATTGATGCTTCCTCCAATGATGCAACCTAACTACTTCTCCTATGTAACTCTTGTTTGAATATTACTATAAATCAGGGGGTACATCAAATTTGCTTTTGGCCTTCCCTCTTAATCTCTGTATGGGGCACAGTCAGTCAAAAGGAACAGATTAGGGAAATGGAGTATCATGGGCAAGGAACAGCAAAAAGGCTGGTGTTGCTAGATTGTAGAATACATGGAGGAAAATGAGGAGTAAGAAGATTCAAAATATAGAAAAGGCCCAGCTTGTGAAGGGCTTTTAATGACAAAGAAAAGATCTGATATTTGATCCTGGAGGTGATAAACAGCCATTGGAGCTTATTGAACAGGAAGGTAACATGGTCAAACCTACATTTTTGGAAGATTACTTTGTCATTTGAGTGAAGAATGGACTAGAATAGGAGAAGACCTAAGGCAAGCAAAGAACCCAGAAGGTTACTCCTATCATCCAAGCATAAGGTTACAAGGGTTTGAACCAGGATGGGGATCAGTGACAGAAGAGAGAAAGGATTAGATATGAGTGATATTGTGAAGGTAAGGATAATAAGAACTGACAACAGATTGGTTATTTGGAGTGTGAGAGAGAAGTCAAAGATGACATGGTTGTATGCCTGGATGACTAAGAAGAAGGTGGTATCACTGATAGGAAGAGGGGAGTTGGGTAGAGAAGATAGTTTTGGGGGAAAGATAATATTTATGAAGAATGTTCCCCTTGGTATATGACTGTGATGAAATACTACCATTCTGCATAATATGATGAGCAATTTGCTTTTAGAAAAACATGGAGGGGTTGGCCAGGTGGCCCAGGGAATAGAGCACCAGCCCTAGAGTCAGGAGTTTAAATCTGGCCTTAGACGCTTAACACTTGCTAGCTGTGTAACCTTGGGCAAGTCACTTAACCCCAGTTGCCCTGCCTTCCCCCCTCCAAAAATCAAAAAGAAAGAAAGAAAAACACGGAAAGATTTATTTGAAATATGGAAGAGTAAGATGAGCAGAACCAAGAGAAGGCTACATGCAGTAACAGAAATATTGTTCAAAGAACACCTCTGAGCTACTAAGGTAATTCTGCATATTATAAATACTCAAACCCGTTACAAAAGACCTTTTAAGGAAGATGCTCTCTACCTGCAAAGAAAGAACTGTTAAGTGGAAACACGCATAGTATGGCTTTATATATGTGTGTGTGTGTGTGTGTGTGTGTGTTGGTTGCGCGTGCCTGAGAGAGAAAGAAATGGTTTCCTTTAGTGTGAAGGAAGGGAATAGAGAGGGAGAGAATTCAGAACTTAAAATGTAACCAAAAATAAAAAAATAAACTAAAAATAAATAATGTTCCTTTGCTTTTCAGGGGCTCCAGGTTGGTAATAAGTAGAGGAACAAGGTGACGTCTATTATTTCTTTATCCGCCCCAGTGTTTAGCACTATGTGCCTGGCACATAACAGGAACTTAATAAAAGCTTAGTGACTGATTGATTTGTGTTCTCAGAGAAAGGAATGTACTTGTCATTAGAAAAAAAATGGAAAGAGCAAAAAATGAATTATATACATAATAAAGAAAGGCCATAACCCCAAATCAGACACTACCAAAAAGAAAAAAAGGAGACTGCAGCCATCATAGTGTAATGGATGCTACAACAGTGATTCATAACTGTACTGCAGCAGTAGAAGAAGTTTGGTGTTTTAGAAGATTGGATTTTGCTTCAGAAAAAGATTGGAATCATTGAAAGATTATTCATCATTTTTCCAAATGCAATCCAAGTCAGAGAGCTCTTTTTCTCTTATTCAGTCCTATATCCTTTTATTTTCCTTCACACACACACACACACACACACACACACACACACTCTGTTATGAGAATCTAAACATCTTCCCTGCCCCTAGGCCCTCTGATAGGCTTAAGTGGCTCTGAGAACCTTCCCTGATTTAAAAGGATACTCTGCCCCCTAATAGGCCAAATGTGGTCATGTGGAGTCTATAGCAGGAGGCTTGTTCTTCAGGAATGCCCATGCCTTATTACTTTGTGATTGGGCAGTGGGTCAAGAGGGCTGTGACATTCTCTGATCCAGTAGAAGGCTATATATAACCTGATATGAGTTTTTGCTTTGGGGCTCACTTTGGAAAGAGTTGTGTGATTTGGCCAGACAAGAAAGCTATTGAACCCCCTGGCTTTGAAAAACCCAGATGTTGTTGCTTCCCTCTCTGGTAACTGACTAGGTGTGGATGTAATGGTCAGATGGCTGGAAGCCCATCTGCTGATCTGTTCCCTTGTCTGGTTATAACTTCTACTTGTAACTTCTGTTTGTAACTTATGTTTGTATTCTGTTTTCATTCTCTGAAGTTCAGAGTGACTTTTTTCCCCTGAACTAGGTAAATGATATATGTTTGATTGATTAAAGTAAGATTGTTAACCCTTTTTGAGTTGCTTTCCTTTAGAAAAGCAGATCTAAGAACCTGTGCTAGCAGTCATCCTGGGTATGCTAGGGTGCTTGCTGCTACACGTTCCAAAAGTTGTCCACCTAAATATATATCAGAGTTTTAACAAAAGAAAATTTTTCATCCACTTAGTTTCTACTATGTGATTTGTTAGATCAGATTTGAGAGTTTCAAATTTATTGAAAAATTCTAGAACATCTCAGGACTTGACAGAAACAGCACAATGCTGTATACAAATAAAAGGATCTACAGGAATTTATCCACAGGGAATTCTACTTCCACTTGAACTTGGTATTGCATTGCTTAGTGTTACCTACTTTAAATTCCATAGTTCATCCTCAAGGCACATCAGTACCCAAACAAGGTATGTAAGAGTTAATTTTATCTCATTATACCCTTTGACTATCTCAGATTATCTTTGCTCCAAATGAGGTCCATATGATATATGAAAAATCTATTCATTACCCCCACATACATCTAGATAAATATAAACAAAGTATTTTGGCTGTGATGTTTCTAACACAATGATTCAGTGAAGCACAAATAATTTTTAAAAGATAATTTCATTTATGTAATCTGCAGTATTAGCACATTAACTTGAAATTCATGAAGCTGGAATGATCCTAAAGGGCAAACTTCTCTTTCTTAGTACATTTATTCTAGTAGCTAAGTGTTGGTGTTGAGCAAAGTATAAGATTTTGAGAGCTTGAAAATCATAAGACACTGACTGCCAACTTCAAGATTACATATGCTTAACACTATTACCATCAGTAAGTATCCTTTCCTTTCAGGCATCAGCGCCAAGCACCTTACTCAGTGCAGAAGCAATGGGATGTCAAGACTTCCTGAACCAACTGTCTGCTCAGCCCTCTGATTTTATTGAACCTTTAAATTTTTCATTTTCTTTACATTGACAATATATGGAAATGTTCTTAGGTCACGGCCTGTGTCAATAATTAGCAATGCAGACTTTTGAGAAGGCTGTGTGATTATTTTAAACTGGGCTGCTTATTGATGAACCATTTTTATTGTTGTGTATACTGTAAAAAATCAAAAGGTGTTTTTTTTCTTCTCACAGCTTCAGATTAAATTGAAAATTGCTACAATTGCAGAACTATCTTCTTAGACTTCTGAAAGTGCAAACTAAAGGAACAACTATAATAAATCTGAAATAATAACAGTAACTCACTTTTATGTAGCATGTTTTACAGAACCTTAAAATAACATCTCATGCTGCAAGTAGTTTGGGTATTGTTATTCCTGCCTGTATCATATTCCTGTCAATGTCATGAGGATCAAACAAGATAATATTTGTGAAGCACTTAGCACAGTACATGGAAAGAACAACAAACACACAAAAAAGTAAAAAATGAATATTGTAATATTATAAAAAAATAAACTTGTCCCCAAAAAGAGATATAAAAACATACTTCTCTCTACTCCTTTGCAGAGGTGAGGATGGGGGCATGGGGAGGATCCATGGATGTGAAAGATGTCATACAATTTCTATTTTTTCCTGATGTATTAATCAGTTTTGCTGAGTATTTTTTTCTTTTCCTATATATGTATATATATATATATGTATATATATGTATAAATATATATTTTAATATTTGTTATAGGGGATAACTTTCTAGAAGGGAAGGAAGGGATATAAGGAAAAATTTAAGTGATCTAATAAAAATTATAAATAAAATTTTGTTTTCAAAAAGTTAAATAAAATCAATTACATGGAGGTAGTTGCTGAAATGGGCTTTTTTTTACCCTGATTTCTACTGTCACCTTGATTCCCTTTGAATTCTCAGATATCAATATGATTTCTAATTTTTTCCTAGAATGAAGGCCCAGCATCTACTAGTTTGCTTATAGGTTTTACAGAAGGTAGAACTGACTTTTAATAATTAATAGGCTCCATGCATTTTAGAGACTACTATAGCTCTGGGAAGGTGGTAATGAGTCCCATGGAGTCACAGGAGGGAGAATCTGTGTTTGGTGTTTTGTTACATATTCTGTCGGAGAAACTGATCTGTTCTCAAAACTTTTTTCAGGGGCCGCTAGGTGGCACAGTGAATAAAGCACCGGCCCTGGAGTCAGGAGTACCTGAGTTCAAATGCGGCCTCAGACACTTAACAC
>JAQQSW010024261.1:0-10123 GCA_028646575.1 Pseudocheirus occidentalis | reverse complement strand
TTAGCATAGTCACTTGAGATTATGATAGAAGTGGGTAAAAACCAAGGACATATCTCAAGGCATTAAAAAGAAGATTCAAGGAATGCATGGAAAATTAAACTACTGTTTATGTGAATATGTGATTTTAGCTGACCTTATAAAAGTGACTCAGAAAGAAGATTAATGTGTAGTTGCCTTGTGTTACCTATGATAAGAACATTTCCAAGTGAAATTATTTTTTTTTAATTTGACTTGGTGCTTGACTTTCCTTTTTGATATACCAGATGTCTTCTATTCATGAGAAATAAAAAAAAAAACCTATATTCTGCTCAGATCTTCTTAAGAATTAAATCAAGCTAAGGACAAGAAAGTCCTATTTATGCAACAAGGAAATGTATTTTAATTGCCCTGATATCCTCAAATCCATTTAAGAAGGTTGAAGAGGCACTTAGGTAGTATATGAAAAGAATATACAACTTGAGTTTGAATCATAATATAAATTCTGTGGGAATGATTGACTTATTTTGGAAGAGTAATTGCATGTACCCTGGCATTCTTCCCACTTTATCTAGTCAAGCTATCATAATATACACATCACTTGGGAAAGTTATTCTTTTTATTTAAATTTAGGGTGCCCCTTTAACACAAGTCTCATAGAATCTCAGAATACTTTTATTATCATAATGAGCTGAGTGTTAAATGAAACAATATGGAGGAAAACCTAGGTTTATTAAAATTAATTTAATTTTACCTACTGAGCATTTCAACATTAGCTTTTATAGTTCAGTATTTTTAAAAATATTAATTTAAAAATATTCAAGTTATGTGACATATAATCAGATGGGAATCTAATGGGAAATTGTATTTTGTCAAGTATTGAGAGTGTGACCTCTCTCTGTTAATTTATGTGAGAAAATCAGCATCCACACATTCACTGTATAACCTATAAAACTGGTCTCTATCCCTCTCCCATTTCATTTTCTCCCTTTCCTCCTCCTGCTTGTCCTCCTCCTCCTCCTCCCCCCACTCTTTTTTTCATCCAAGTGCACTTCTGTCAATACATAACTCAAGCTACAATAACTTGTACTACATGTAATTCTTCATGTTTTAAAATCAATTGGCTATACATATTAGGATAATGCTGATTCATCCTATCATATACATTAGGAAATATAGCTTGTGAGAAAGTATTTTTCATTGTCATTACCCTTCTTTCACATTATATAATAGGAGAATAATGTGAATCATTCCTGTAATATCATGTTGTAAATAATAGACTTAGACAGAAAATGGTCAGATGAAAATTAAAAAAAAACCTGGAGCACTCATGATGAGAATATAGGTTAAAATACACCAAAGAATATACAATAGTAAAGGAACTTTTTGGCTAGGAGTAAGATAAAACACTTCACTTTAACCAAGAAGGGAGGAAGTGACTTTTTACTAAAGGGGATCTGTTTTCAACTATCTCTTTACTTATAAGCACTATAACTTAAGGAGTATGTGTGTGTGTGTGTGTGTGTGTCCACGTGTTTGTGTTGTGTGTAGATGTAGTTGGGGTTGAGAGGGTAAGGCTTCTCCTAAATGTCTGCAAATTGGAGGTCTCCACTAGCTATCCAAAAGTCCATGCTTCTCTCAGTCACTTCTGTCATTGTCTTCATCAACCTTAGTGTATTCTCTATGTATTCCCCTTTTTCAAGTAGGCTGTGGCATACTCAGTATTCTCTTAGACAATCAAAGTTCTTTCTCCTGCCATGTACCATCTCAAGCATGAGGTCTGTATGTAACACAGTTCATAGATATGGAAATGGAAGGGACTTTGAAGATTATCTTGTCCAATTCCTTCATTTTGTAGCTGAGGACAAAGAGGTCTGAGGAGGCTGAGTGATGTGTCCAAAGTCACCCAGATGAAATTAGAACTCGTGTCCTTTAAGTCTAGAGGTTCTTTCCACAGTACCATGACTTTCTTTTTAAACTTTATATAGTTCTTTTAGTTTTGGAGGACATTTTGTATACATTATCCAGTTTAAGCTTCTACAACCACCCTATAAAATAGTTGCAAAAGGTCTATTATTATTTCCATTTTACAGGTGAAGAAGAACATTTTACAGGAAAATAAGGCTTTCAAAACATCAAATATTTAAATATTTTCAGATGCAAGAGTTGAACTCACATTTTCCTGACTTCAAGTCAAACATGAGATATTTTCTTAAAACCAGATATAACAGTATGATTCTCAATCAAGAAATTGAAAACATTACTATTGTGGAGGGAAAGAAGTGATCATTAAAAAAATATTTAAGTTCTGCCATTGAGTTTTTCTTTTTAATAATCAGATTAAATGGATGTTGAAAATTAAATAATAACACCCCTCCCAATAGTACGCTACAACCCTGTCACATTTTCAGGTAAATAATTCTTATTTGTCTCGGTCAAGACAGTAGCTTTTATTGAGGGCTTCTGTTTCTAAAGTGCTGATTCATATGCAAATTCTTTACCAATAAGGAAAATATATATGAACATTATAGGGTTATTTTGAAACCCCAAATCAGGCAAAGAAAACCCATTTGGGTCTTGGTTAACATGCATAACAATCATGCTAAACTTCATTTGATATTGTAGTTGACTATGTCACTGTTTTCTTAGATGCTACAGTGAGTCGTACTATGCTAGTAAACTTTTAATTCCAGGATCAGTCAGCTAACTTTAAGGGACATTCATCAGTCACAAATCACAGGTATTAAGGGGAGTAATGTGTAAGAGAGATTGAAAGAAAAGATGAAGACAGGTTATAAAGATAAAGACTGAACAGAGGAATTTATTTTTGATCCTATAGGTATCAGGAAGCCAGTAGTTTGTATTAAGTAGAAGGGAGGAGGGAAAGACATAGTCAGACCTGTGCTTTTGAAAAAAGTCATTTTGTCAGCTGTACAGAGGGAGAGATTAGAGGCAGGGAAACTCTCATTAGAAACAGTTTGCAGTAATGGAGGTGAGAGGTAACAAGGGCCTGAACTAGAGTAATAGATAGAGAAAAAGATGTGTGGGCTAAAAATGTTGGGGAGGTAAAAATGACTTAGTTTGGCAACAGCTTAGATCTCTGGGGTCAATCATAAGTGAGGAATTGAAGATATTACAGTGGTTGTGAGCCAGTGTGACTGGCAGCATATTGGAACTCTCAGTTTTAATAGAAGAGTTTGGCGGAAACTGTAGGTTTGTGGGTAAAGAAAATTAGTTCTGTTTTCACATTGTTGTTTGAGATGTCTACAGAATATCCAGTTTGAAAGGGTAATGTAGGTTTTGAATTCAGAAGAAAGACTAAGGCTGGATATATAGATAGGAATATCATTTGAATGGAAGTAATAATTGAACCCATGTCAGCTGATAAGGTCACTAAATGAGATGATAAAGAATGAAAAAAGAAGAGAGCTTTGACAAAGTTTGGAGGTTCACCACTCAGTTAGTGTATATGAATTAGATAATAATAAATCAAAGAAAACTGAGAATAGTTGTTCAGAGAAAAGAGCCAAGAGAAAGCTTTGTCATGAAACCCAGGGAAGAGAGGGTATTCAGTAAACAAGGATGTTGAACAGTGTCAAATGCAGATGAAAGGTTAAGCAAGATGATAATTAAGAAAAGGCATATAATACATATTGGTAATTTTGAAAAGAGCAGCTGAAATTGAGTTATGAGATTGGAATTCATAAAGTGGAGGTCTTAGAAAAGGATGGGACAAAAGCAATAGTTTAATGAATATTGACAACTTTTACAAGGCATTTGACTAAGAAATGGAGGAGAGATTAATCATAATAGCTAATGAGGGTATTAGGATTTAATTAAGGTTTTTTGTAAGTATAAGGGATATTTGGGTGTGTTCCTAAGCAGTGGGAAGTGACTAGATGGAGAGTGATTGAAGAGTTGAGAAGGTGATGACAGAAGAACCCATTTGTCTGAAAATATAAGGAGGATGTGTTTAAAAGTACATGTAGAGGGGTAGACCATGTTAAAAAAAATAGGGTGACAACATTTCCCCTGGAAATCAGAATAAAGGAAGAGATTTTGGAGAATGGTGTGATGTGACTGTGATATGAAGCAAAGAGGAGAAGAGGGAATTCAACCTGAATAGTTTCTGTTTCCTTGGGAAAATTCTCAGTTGCAAGAATTGGGGACAGATGGTATAAGAGATCTGAAGGATACGGAGCAGTTTGCAACAGTTGTTGTAGGGAGGGAGGTATGAAATTAATTAGGAAAGTAAAAAAATAAATGATTTATAGTGGAGACCTTTGTCACATTTGATTAGATAACATGCATTGAGGGTATAGGTATGATAGTTGCACAACTTCCTTCAGTTCATTCAACAGCACATGAGTAGGAGCAGAGGTGGCAGATGGTATAAAGTCATCATGAGTAGCTCTCCTGAGGACTGCTGCTGTGAATAATTTTAAGGATCTAATTGCATAGTATATTGAATTCTCTATTTATTCAGCAATAACCTAAAGCAAAACATTAAGAAACTAAAGCACAACATTCACAACAATATGACATAACAACTTATTACTAAGGTGACCACATAGTCTTTAAAAAACATATCATTCAGTAAGTCACAATCTCCTTAATGAATATAAAGTATCCAGGTAAAGTCCTGTTTCATCTTGACTTCAGGCTGGCTTCCAGTCATCCTTAAGCCAATCATTCTTAAAGGTTAATCATCCTTAAGGGAATCGTCCTTAAGGGGTAGCAAAAAGTACAAACACCATTCACCCCTAGGAAACAGTAAGTCACAATCTCATCAGTCAATACAGAGTACCCAAGTAAAGTCTTCTTTCATCTTGACTCAAGGCTGGCTTCCCAACCCCTTGACTCCTCTTTCATGGACTGATCACTCCCAGCTCTTGCCTAAATTCACACACAGACAGCTCTCCTTTCCTGTTCTGTATCTCAGCTCATGGGGACCACTCCACTCCAAGTCCTTCACAGTTTCTGTTTTTAGGAAGACAAAGCTTACCAGAGCTACAATATTTACACACATTAAGCTTAACAGAACTACAACAATATTTATACACATTACCAGCACTATAATGTCAATTCACTTTCTGTCTGCCAAAGTAATACAAATCAACACACAAGGCTTCTGTCTGAGAAATCAAACACAAATCATTAGTAAAGTCCTCTTTCATGACTTCTGTAGCAACAGAAAAGTTTTCTTTTAGGGATTCTGTAGCAGCAGTAAAGTCCTCTTCCTACAGAAAGAATCCTTCTGTCTAACAAAGCAACAAAAACACAGACAGAAAGAATGCCAACATCACAAACTTTCCCTTTCTTAGTTCTCCTTGCTCCCAGCTCTGCTTGAGTTTTTCTCTGCTCTGTTCCTTTCAGTTCTACCCTTCCTGTTCTGCTCTTTCAGCAAGTTCTTCCTACCATGGCTTCCATGTGATTACCTTAGGCTTTTTAAGGGCAGGGAAGGTCTTCAAACTCTCTTAGACCTATTAAGGAGAGAGAAAGTCCTCAAACTCCCTCCAGCTTATAAAGGGTAACACAACGTATATTGTTTTGAACAGAGACTCAATACAATCAAAGGAGAGGCTCAAAGGCACCTGAATAGCTGAAAGAAGCAGCAGAGCATTCCTTTGCTTTTCATTACAGATGATAAAAGTTTAGGAGCAATCCAGGATCAAGTTTTTGCAAGATGTGAGCATTTATCAAAAAGGGCAATAAGAGATCCAAGAATAGAGGTTAGGGAATAATTAAATTAGGTTCTGAGATCAGGACAGAAAAGAGATTTTAGACAAAATATAGGTGTTGACTTGGAAAAGCACTGAGTGGTGGATAGATTTGAGGTCATAGTGAGGACAAAGAATTGATTTAAGAAGAATAATTCCTAATCACGAGACAGAAACATTTTGGGGTGACAGGTATAATCATCACTGTGTTTCATTGAATTGAAATAAAGTAAGTCATACAACTTGAGTAGTTTTAGGAACTAATTGGTTAGAATGTTTGAAATGACATCAACATACATTCTGAAGTCCTTTAGCATAAAACCAGGGGTTAGTAAAGAGGTGGAGAATGAAAAATAGACATTAAACTTATTGACTGATGCAAGGAAGGAGGATGTTTTGGGGGCCAGTAGAAAATAGCTACCAAGTCTGGACAAGGTATAAAACAGAGAACCTCAAAGGAGGAGGTTTTGCTTAGTGATGTTAATTGAGGAAAAGTCTATGAGTGGCAACGAGGAGCAAGAAATGGGTCAGTTTGCCCTCTGATACAGTCACTCAGTAATTCTGGGGCTTTTATTGTTAGAAAGAACATCAGAGGTCATTTAGTTCAACCCATATCTGCAAAATATCAAATGTCAAAATGTACCTGGCATGGCTATCCAGGCCTTGTTTAAAGTTACCAAGTAAAAGGAGCCCTACCATCTTCCCAAGAAGCCCATTACAGTCTTAGGGCTCTAATTGTAAAGATGTTCTTCCTTATATCACCCTAAATTTGCTACTTTTCAGCCTCTACTTGCTATTGCTAGCTTTATCTTCTAGCATCAAACTGAACATGCCATTTTTCATATGTTATTATTGTTTAGTAGTTTCAGTGATGTCTGATTCTTTTTGACCCCATCTGGGGTTTTCTTGGCAGAGATACTGGTGTACTTTACCATTTCCTTCTCTAGCTCATTTTACAGATAAGGAAATTCAGGCAAAGTTAAGTGACTTGCCCAGGGTGACACAGCTGATATCTGAGGCTGTATTTGAACTCAGGGAGATGAGTCTTCCTAACTCTCGGCCCTGAATTCTATCCACTGTGCCACCTAGGAACCCACATGACATTTCCCACATGACAGTCCTTCAAATCTTTGCAGTTAGCCATTGATGTACTCTCTTCCCCAGTGTTCCCACTTTGAGGCTAAACTGTTCTTAACAGGACATACATTTGGTCCTTCTCTAAACTTGTTGTTATTGACTACAAATAAGTAATCTGCTTGCAGTACCTCAGTGCTATGGGTATTTTTCTCTAAATTCAAATATAAAGGCATATGTGATTAAAGTACTTTTACTTTTTAAAGTATTGTAATCTTAAAAAGTCATATTAGCTTTTTTTTTGGCCTAGAGACATTTATTATTGCTTCAAGCAATCTGAATCAACATCTAAAATATGATTTTTCTTTCTTTTCTTTTCACTCTCACCAGCTGAGTAATTACAATTGTCATTTCTTAGAGGGTATGCCAGCAAGTGTTATTAATAAAAGATTGTATTTTATTATTTGTGGAAATAAAGTGATATAAAAGGAAAGCAGGATTGTGGGACTGTTTAAAAGTACGTAGGAAAAGAATCACAACATTCATATATAATCCAGATTTTTTCCCACTATTAAAATAAAATGCATTATACATTTTTCTTCATCATTAAAAAATAAGTTTAATGTTTTCCAAATTATTTAAAAATCACAGATATCTTTTCTGATAAACATATTCATCAAGGGAAGCCAAAATGTACTGAATATTCTGAGTTCTTTAGAATAAATAGGTAGGAAATCTTGGCTCCAAATAAGTAATGAGAATATTCACCTTTTAATAAGATTGTAGATCTAGGACCAACAGGGACTTCACAGATTACCTACTCCAACTCCCTCATTTTGCAAAGGAGGAAACAGCCCCAATGAGGCAGAATGAATTTTTCAAGATCACACAGGTTTAAGTGCCAGAAGTAAGATATGAACTGAAGTCCTCAGGCTCTAGTTTCTACCATACCACATTGCATCTTGTCATGCCTTATTTCTTTGAATACGTTGGTGATTATGAGTATGCAAGAATATGTAGACTGTCAGTAACTGTTAATATGATGCTTACTTTTCCTGAAATAATTTTGTTTTTCTTTCTTTTTAATTTAAACGTTATAAGAGACGATTCTCTGTGGAGGAAAGGGGGGTATATGTTTGGAAATGTAGGTGATATAAGAAGATAATATGTCCATATGTTTTCAAACAAAAGGATATTTGATAGGGTATAAATGAAGACAGTTAAAGGTAAAAAAAAAATTTCTTCATTAGCCCTAAACTTGTGTATTTTGTTTTGTTTTGGTTTGTTTTATGGTGAAGGATATAGAGAAACTTTAAACTAGATTTACAACTCCTTCCCTTTCAACAATCAAAATTAGGTACTTTCCTTCTCTTCCCATTATTAATTGCTTTCATTCTCTAAAATATTTGATTAAGAGGTTCTTTAAAATGATTGTGACTCTCTCTAAGCTGATAGCATTTCAAATTCAAGTCTCGAGATACTAACACTTTTTTACTTGATCATTGCAAGAAAAAAAGAAAATTCAGTGTACCAATAGATCACTCAGGTGTGTGTGTGTGTGTGTGTGTGTGTGTGTGTGTGTGTGTGTGTGTGACAGAGAGACTGAGAGAAACAGAGAGACAGAGGAGGCTGAGACAATAGCATAGAAGAACAGATAGAGAGGAAAAAAACAGAATCAGAGATAGAGAAAGGAGTGTTTAAAATGAGGAAATGGGAATAGAATTGTTGATTTAGTATATATGTCTATATTAATTGATTTTGCTCTGAGATCATAAGATTCTATGCAATATTAAAATAAAAGCAAATATAATTTAAACAAGTGTTTTGTTAAAATATTGAATATTCTACTACAACTATATTCATAATTCCTGTTCTTAACTCTCAATGATGAATGTATTTTAAAGATGAATAAAACATCTATTTGAGCCATTCAGATACAAAGTCCTGTCAAGTTCATACTATGATAATTCAATAAGTCTGATCCCACATGTAATCAGTATTTCCTCCAACAATGCAAATCTCAACCCATCCATAACTGCTTTTCCTGCGTGACTCTTGTTCATGTTATTCCAGAATGGAAAGACTTATTATCAGTAGACTTCCATTTGATAAAATATCACTTAATGAAGAAGTAAAACAAAAACACAAAATAGCCCCCTTTCCTCTGTGGCTGTCCTCTTCTTTTGTGATGGAGGCAGAATGACAAAAAGAAAGTATACTAAGTGTGCTCAGAAGCATACAACGTTTTGTTGTTGTTGTTGTTGAGTTGTTTTTTGTTCATGTTCAATTCTTCATGATCCCTTTTAGGGTTTTCTTGGCAGAGAACCTGGAATGGTTTGCCATTCTTTGGCAACCGCCAACTTTGGCAATTTTGTGTTATTCTCCTATTGGCTACAAGATATTAATACTGTTATCACTTTATAGTATGAATTTTGGTGGATGTGTGTGGGTTGATATTATAATAGTTAAACTTTTTCACTGAATGTATGCAAATTCCCTTACAAATATTTAAAAAAACCCTTTCTATAGTAGTCTCCAATTTATAGATAATCTATATTCCAAAAGTTTATTTGTAAGTCAGTTGTCTTAAATTTATAGATTTTCTTTCTTACAGAAACAAGTTGCAGTACTGGGTAGCTCCCCAGGAACATCTTTTCTTTTCTTTCATGGAATAATTTGATCTCTTTCTACTGTCGCTATCTACTGTTCCTGATGCAGGGTTCTCCACTCATACAATAGGAAACAGACTTACAACTTCCTTTTCTCCTGTCCCTGAAGCAAACTCATAGAGCTTTCTGTTAAAAATTTTCTAAGGCTTTTCCTTCTAGTAACTTTTGCTGAAACAAAGAACAAAAACATTTTTAAAAGTGGAAGTTAAAAGTTTCCAGACTTCACAATCGTTAAAAATGAACTTTGTTCTTGAGAAGTCTATCCAGTATTTTGAATTATTTTAATGTCCAGACTGGTTCTCTTACATCATTTTTCTTTCCATAAAAAAACTTCTTCCAATAATTTCCATTTCTTCCCTTTATCTACATTTCTAAATGAAGCCCAACATTACATATCTTCCTTTCAGAATTTTTTCAATGGAATTTCAGACATAGATTCCCAATGGGGAATATAAGGAGATGGAAAGGGAAGAAATATAGGGATACTACTAATGAGAGCTATGCATTGGGAGGAGTGAGTAGCTTTCTTGTTCCAGAATTAGATGGAACTCTAGTCAATGAGCAATTGAAGATGCTGTGTCCTTTTATCATAATCACTATTTTGTGTCAATTTTCACTCAATCCCTCTCAGAACCAATCTGAGAAAAATGGAATCCCTGGATTTTTTTGTTTTGTTTTGTTTTT
>JAQQSW010024260.1:0-10123 GCA_028646575.1 Pseudocheirus occidentalis | reverse complement strand
CCAATCCCCAAAGAAAGTAGGTTACCATAACTACCAACCCTCCCCCATCTATTTTCTCTGTATTGATTCTTCCTCTTCCACTTCATTTGTATAAAATAATTACTCTTTTTAGCTGTTTCTAAATAGTTTCACTTTTAAAATTAATATCATAGGTTTATCCCAATCTTTCTTGTAAGCTACCCAATTATTAATAATAATCTTAAATATACATTTGACATATGCAAAAGTGTAGTCTGTCCTTAAGAATCTGTTATAATCAGGCTTTGGTATTTACCTTTTATTTCTCTTAACTCTTATATGTTGAATCTTCTATTCTGTTCAGGATTTTTTAAAATGAAGTGTTGAAAGTCTGAGAGTTTATCAAATGTCCATTTCTTTTCATTTAGGATAAATAATTTTGAAGGGTATGATATTTTTGACTGGAGCCTCAGTTCTTTTGCTCTTCAACATATTGTGTTCCCAGACCTTCAGTCCTTTAAGTTCTCTGCTGCTAAGTCTTGTGTGCTTCTAATTGTCACTCCCATCATATTTAAATTGTTCTAATCTTGATGGTTTTAATATTTAACCTTTAATCTGTGGGTTTCAGAATTTGCCTCTGATATTCCTATGAGTTTTCCTCATAGGATTTCTTTTAAGTGGTATTCAATGAAATTGTTCTATTTCTACTCCCCCCACCCCTTGTTCTAATGCTTTGGGACAATTTTCTTTAATTATTTCTTGTATTATTGTATCAAGTTGCTTTTTGATCATAACTTTCAATTAGTTGAGTTATTTATATAGTTTGTCTTCTTGATCTATTCTCCAAATCTGTTGTTTTTCTTATGTTTCACTTTTTCTTCTATTTTTTCAGTGTTCAGATTTTGTTTAATTATTTCTTGATCTCTTATATTTTCACTGGCTTCACTTTGCCCCATTCTAATTTTCAAGGTGTCATTTTCTTCCTTAAGATTCTAGATCCCCTTTTCTAATTGGTTGACTTTCCTTTCATAACCTTCTTGTTTTTCTTCGATTATTTTTAAAAAAAATGTCCTCTATCTCTGTCATTTTATTTTTAAAATCTTTTAAAAGATCTTCTATAAATTCTTTTGGGATAGGTTACCATTTGACATTGCTCTTTGAGGGTTCCTTTACTTCAATATCTTCCTCTGAAGATGAACCCTGATCATCTTTAGTCCCAAAACAGTTTTCTATGATTGGGTTCTTTCTCCCTTGACTACACATATTTTGTGGTAATAGCTTTATTTTTGTAGTTACCTCTAGCCCTGCTATATGGGAAATAGTGCTTCTTGCCCCAGATCTTCAGTTCTCCTCTCTAGTCTGTAACAAAATTCAAACCTACAAACTCCAATCAGAGGTTTTCTTTCTCATTGGTTCTACATTCACCATGCGTGTGCTGGTTCCTTTTCACTCCCACCATTCTTTGCAATGCAGCAGGGTCTTGTATTCCTTATCAACAGAGGTTCCCTCAATGTTCCCAGGATCAGATGTCCAACTGCCCTCACTATCCTGGGATAAAAGTTCCTGTAGCTGGGCCCACTAAAGCCTCTCAAACCAACTAATGCCAGGACTTAAATCTTGTTGTTAAACTGGAACCTAGCCTGGAGGTGGTTACTTTTCACAAGGACCAAACCTCATCCTGGGATTTTTCTTCAGCTCTTCTCAAGTTGACCCAGGACGACCCTGATGGTGCTCCTACTCCACCCACACTCTCTTTAACTTAAGGTGCTATTTTAACTCTTTTGTGGAGGGAAATCTTGAAAGTTTGGAATTTTTTGAACTTCTCCATCATCTTTCCAGAGTTCTCTCACATGTTTTCACTCTTGAAGCAGTGAGGTGGCTCAGTAGATAGAGATCCAGGCCTGGAGTCAAGAAGACCTGAGTTCAAATCCATCCTCAGATACTTACTAGCTACATGAAACTGGGCAAGTCACTTAAGCCTGTTTGTATCCATTTCCTCATTTGTAAAAGGAGCTGGAGACATATATGGTAAACCACTCCTATATCTTTGCTAGGGAAACACCAAATGGGGTCACAAAGAGTTGAACATAACTATTCAAATGAACAAGAACAACTTCTCACTCCTGGTCTAGAGCACTTTACTTATTGTGCCAAATAGATGCTTTTTTTAATAGTAGGTGAGTGGGCTAGAATAGTAGAGAACAAATTAGAACTACAACAACAAGTTTATTAAATATTCCCTGTCATCATGGAGTTTGCCATCTATGGGAAGAGAAAATTAAAATTGTAAAAAGTTGAAAACATAGCTAAATAGTAAGTGATGGATCCTGCATTCAGAGCCTAGTCTTTATATCCTCATTCTAATGTTCTCTTTCAGTAATCAGACTATAATAGGAAATAAGATCAGAAAGGTTGGTTTCAGTCCATTTATAAGGACTAAAAGCCCCCTCAAAGTTGGAATTATCCCTGTTACAAAAATATAAAACATTTATTTACATAATTTATAAGGTTTACAATGCATTCTGCTTATACCCTCCCTACAAGATAGTTAGTACAAATATTATTATCCCAATTTTACATATTGGGTAATCAAGGTTTATATAGAACAAATGAAATTCCTATGGCTAGAGAATAATGTTAGGGGCAGGAAAGTGTCAGGAGTCAAATTCCCACAGAGAACTCTAGATTTAGGAGGAACCTCAGGTGTCATCTTATTCAACCACCTCATTTTAAAGATCAAGAAATTGAGGCTGAGGGAGAATAAGTGATCTCCCCAAATACACCAAGATAATAAGCACTGAAAGATGGATTTGAACTTTGTCCCTTATATTTTAGAGCCTGAACTCTTTTGATGTATACTGTCTCTTCACCTGACACCAGGATGCCTTAAGTAACGCAATTAAAGTAATATTTTAGGAATATCAATCTTGAGGTTTCCTTCATGAATGAAACCAGAGGTACAAATAAAAAATAAGTTGAACCATGTTAGAATGTACAACATTAATGGAAAAGGAGGAAGATCATATGTAAAGAGAAAAGGTATAAATACATTGTAGTAGTACAGCCATGAGACATAAATGTGTAAGAAGTAAGGTCTGCGAAATTTTTAAAAAAAAAGTTTTATAACTCCATTTTAACATAATTGCTTTCTTTTGTAATCTTTTTTTTATTTTATGAATTTAATTTTTTCTGAGAAGGGGTAAATTGATTTCATCTGTCAATAAGCTGAAAGATGAAAAAGAAAGTTAAGAACTCTTGTTTTAGGACAAAAGAAAGTTTAGCATGAGTGAGAGTGTAAAGCCAAGCATGAGCAGCTTTCCAGAGGATGGCTACTATTAATAGCTTTCAAAGTTCTAATTACACAATATAGTGAACACTCTATTTATTCCCTAACAAATCAGAGAAAAATATTCACAGAAATCAAGGTACAGCATTTACAATATTACAACTTATCACACAATCAAAATGCTGCATTCACAACAACTTGTCACAGTCAATGGCCACATAGTTTCCACTACAGCAGTCACAAAGTTTTGAAAGAAGAACAGTCATTTAGTAACTCAATCATTCAATCATCCTTAGGGAGGTTTGCCTCCTTAAGGAACACAAAGTAACAATATTTAAAGTTGTCCACTCATGGGGCATACTAGGTTACAAATCAACTACTTATTCAGTCATCAATCACTAAGTACAATTGTTTAGTCAATCGATCATTATATCAACTTTATCATTCAATCATCTTTCATTATTCACTATTGAATCATCAGAAAATAAACAGACCTTCTACCCCTAGGTCACTAGTAAGTGTACAATTTCTCAGTTAGTACACAGTATCCAAGTAAAGTGTTCTTTCAGCTTGATTTGGGGGTGGTTTTTCAGATTCCCTTGATCCCCTTCCATGGTCCCACATTCTACTTGGATTCACCAAATTGTCACCTCGGTTCAAAGACAGACAGCTCCCAGGTCCTTGTTTACCTCTTCATGTGGTCTCTGTTCCATGCTGAAATTCACAATGTCCAGTCCACATTAAATCCTTCACAGTCTCTGGTCCCAGGAAGTCAAGGCTCCACAAAGCCACAAACAAGTTCATACCAAATACCAGCATCACAGTCATCATGCTTTCTCGGTCTTTTGGCAGTTCCAGCTGGTCCTCAGGTTCATAAGAAGTTCCAGCTAGTTCCTACAATCAAGATCCCTTCATCTAGGCTCTCCAAATCTAAATCATTCTCTTCAGGCTTTGGGTGGGGTAGGGGGCATGGATTTCCTCTTCAGCCTCCCTGCTGGCAACAACTTCTGCCTCCATGGAATTTGCTCCAAGAAGATCTGTCTCTCCCAGCCAGGGATTTTCCTTATATACACACAGCATTATCTTCCTGTTTCTGTCAACCACTTCCTGTTACATCAGCAACAGGAGATGGGAGTTCATACCTTCTGTTTCTTTAACAGAGGCTTAATCTGAATTAGGTGCTAAGTATCTCTTAGCTTAGCAATACAAAAAGAGTTTCAAATCTCATTACTATTACAGAGGGATATTTCAAAATTGTGTAAATATGTGTGGGGAGGTGGAGAGGCAAGAGCATAATTTTGTTTTTTTAAGTAAATACCAACTGTATGTAAGATTTAAATACAGGTCACTGGGACCAAAAGACCAACAAAGCAAAACAAAACAAAACAAAACCAACAACAACAACAAAAAAAACCCAATCCTTGCTTCCTTCTTGCAAGGCAACAATATATTGGAAAATAAGTACAAAACAAAGGAACATCTTTAGTTTTGAGTGAAGGAATCATTCTGTTTCTTCTTTTTGTACAATTAGCATTCAATTCCAAGTATGGCATATTTTTTTTTTGTCCAACCTGTGATTTCATTAGCTTGGGAACCTTCTAGAGGGGAAAAGCAAAATTTTCCATGAAGATACAAAATTGTTCCATAACTTACAGTTGTAAAGAATTACCTGGTAACAAGTTAAATGATTTAATTATTAATTAAACTAAAAGGGGAATGATAGGAAATGATAGTGAGGATAAAGAATAGGTTTAGGATGAATTATGCAAAGATGAGTTGTGAAAAGATGAAATGTATAAGAAGGAGGAGTTTCAAAGTCAAACTTATAGAGGTAGTGAAAGAATTGGTAAAGATAAGAGTGAAGAGATAGTCATTGCTAGAGATGTGTGAATGAGATGAAGCCAAATTACAGGTTAGTGAACCTTAGGAGCCACATGAAATAAAGTGCTGGAGTGTTTTAAAGTACGTTGATGTGTATATTGAAGTCTCCAGGTCCTCTGTCCCAAGGAATAACAAAGATACAATTGAGAGGAAGATTATGATGTAAGTTTTAACGATCTTGAGAAAAGAGAATGACCTGGAAGCCAAGAGAAGACTACAATAAGGATTTGGAGAAGGTGATCAAAAATTGTCAAATTCTCATACAAAAAGAAGTTGTTGAATTTTGAATGTAGGGTTAGGAAATCAGGGATCTGGATTTGGCACTGAGGAACAAGAAATATGGCCACTCCTTTTCTTAGACTAATCTGTCCAGGGTTAAAAGAAAAGGCAAAATCAGAGGTAGAGAGAGTGACTGAAGATCTAGTTTTATCTAAAAATAGCTAGAGGAAAGAAAACTAAGGTAAAGGGGAGTTTATTACTGACAAAGCTGAGGTTCCAAGGGACAAAATGGAAAGAGAGGCCTGCATTCAAATTCTGCTTTGGACACTAATATAACCAAAAGAGATAATCATTTTAGAAGGTTGCACAAGGAAGAGGTGCTGAAAAATGATGACTAGAATGTATTGGGAATCTAATAAATACTGATTGCCTTTTAATATCTATTTGTACTCTTCTTGGTTGTTACTTTCATGGTTATTTAATCTGTGATGAGTTGGTCATTTAGGAATAACTCAGAGGAACTAACTGAAGCTGCTTTGATTCCTATAGCATATATCAGTAAACACTAATTGTAATATAGAGCACTGAGGTAGGTCCTGGGGAACAAAGCAAGTAGAGACAAAATGTGGCCTTGAGTCTCATGGATTTACAATATAATAGGGGAATAATGTGCAAACACAAACGGTAGTATCATGGCTGATGACTTTGCACAGCCCTCCCTCACTGAAATCAAATTCATTTGCAAGTCATGTCATCATTTCCCTGATGTTATAGTCCTCATAACCACACATGTTATAAAGTGCAATTAGGATTTTGCAAAACTAAGTGCTCAGGAGAGTATGAGAAAGAAATCCTTAATTACTTGGAGAATGGGGGGAAACTTATCAGAAGCATTTAGTTATAATTTCAGTAAAATTGGTGTCTGCCTGAATAGCTCTGTACACAAAACATGAATTCATGTTATCAGGAGCAAAAGAACAGCTTAGAGTAGTTGCGAGAACTTCATCTGAACTGTGACTTTCCCAATAGTAAGAGACTAAATGAAATGATTTAAATCAGCCTTTTGCCCTGTATCAGCTATCCAACAGTTATTGGAATGGAAGAACAGACAAGAATAGTTTTAGTTCTTGTAGTTGAAGGGCCTAAGGCCTTGAGTGCTTATCATAGTTTATGGCCCATTTGAGAGGAATAGTTTGACTATGGCAATTTTTTGGGGGGGAAAGAATTTTAAAAATATATGTTTTGACCCAGAAGGCTAAAAGAGAAAGGAAAATGAAAGAGAGGTTTATGACTCACCTGGGGTTTCTGAACTAATCATGCTCACAGAATTCCCTGATCTGAATTTCTAATTCACTTTTTGCCTGTAACATTCAGTTGGCACTTCATCATAAAATGCCTTGTGACATCTTTATTATTATTTAATTTCTGTATTGTCTCTCACTTCTCACTTATAGTTGGCTTGTTGGTCTTGCCTTTCATATAGATTTGAATTCCTTGAAGAGAGGTCTTGCCTACTAAATTCCACTGGATCACCCCAAACTATGCATGTACTAGCTGCTCAATAAATATTGGTAGAATAAATAACTATGAGACTGGATCATAATAGGAATAAGGAGCAAAATATGAGGCTTATGGAGTGACTACTGAAAAATAGAAGTATAATACTGTGTTTTATAATTGGAATGTTTAAGGTATGTCTTAATTCTAGAGAATAAATTACTGAGAAAGTGTAAGTCAAAATTACCTAGGATAATTAATGTATTTATAAATCCAGAGCTAGAAGGAACCTCAGAAACAATCTAATCCAAAGTCTTCATTTCATAGATGAAGAAATTATAGCCAAGAGAATTTAACTGAATGCATTAAGATCATGAGGAAAAGAAAGAGTAGAAATTGGCACAAGAAGAAAAGATAGCAAGACTAAAGTTAATACAATAGAGCTAAAAATGTTTTTAAAACTGAGTTTAAATCTTGCCTCTGCTCTTTACAGACTTTTTGACCTTGAATAACTCAGCTCCACTGTTAACAAGTTAACTTCACTGAGAAGTTGTTAGCTTCCCCCTCTGTCTCATGTTACATGATTTTTTGAGACTGTGCAAGTCACAAGAAGATCCTATTTTAAAAAAACTGCACACATGCACACACACACACACACACACACACAGGAGGAAATGGAAGATTAAAGCCTACAGTTATTTCAGACAACAAGTACAATATCCATCAAATGGGAAAAGATGGGAAGCTCTAAAGAAAAATGTTAAGACAGAGAGTGGGTTCACATATACTGCAGATTATTTCTATGGGAAACTTGGAGGTGAGAAGTAACTTGTGCTATCAACAACTAGAAAACTGAGCCACTTCTATAAAAAGGACATAAAAATGATGCACAGCTTGAGTGAAGGCTGCACTCTGCATTATTATCCACACAAAATGAAAAGAAGCAAAGAAAGCCCTTTCATGTGTTGACTAGTTCCTCTGTTGGAGTTACCAAAATTCTTGACAAAGTCATGTCAGATGAGAAGGCCTGAAGGGCTGTAACCTGTAATGGTGAAGAGAGTGACCACATTAATTGGAATTATGGCCATGCTGTAAAATCAAAGTCATTGTTATTGAGATATCACAAAATTCTAGTATATTATACAAATAATATTTTGGGGGAGGGGGAAAGAGTAAACACAATTAAACACTTCCAGCAATAACTTTTCTGAATCTACAGAAGTTCAATTGTCTCTAAGACAGAAATTCTAATATTTTTCAAGAATAAAATGTATATAGGGGTCACCTCATGTTCTTTCATGACTGATTCTAATACATATTTTCCCTATTAATGATATACATATTTAAAGAACATTGTGTCCTATATTTATAGGAGGAATGTTCCACTGAAATTATTTATTGTCTCTTATTTTATTAATGTTGCTGATTTTAACTGTCTCTAGGCTGAAAAAGTAGACATATTGGTTAGGGCTGATAAGCAGTTGTTTAGAGTGGAGAGGAATACAGAGGGAACCTTGCAAGTGGGGTAATTATAGTGGGGTCCCCACACCAGGGAGTTATTTTGGAAGGATGCCATAGATACTTCATGTAAAAGCAATTGTACTAATTACTATAACCTCTAGAGGATGTCCAGTTACAGAATGACCCTGACTCCTAATATTATAGAAATTGTCTAAAGGCAACTACTGAGAAAATGCAGAATTTAACTGTGTGAATTAAAAAAAAATTTTAATTTCACTATCATAATTCTAAAAATAGGAAATCAGACAATTACTAGGAAAATAAAAGGGAAACTGAATTTGCAATCAAAGGACTCATGTTCCTATCCCACCTCTGCTACTTATTGCATATGATTGTGTACAAGATACTTAACTATATCCTAAGTTTCAGTTTCTTCATCTGTACTATGAGGGAGTTATATTAAATATCTAGATATTTCTAGATATAAATCCTATTACCACAAAAGCATTGCAAGTTCAGGCATTCAAAAAATTCTAGTTACAAAAAGTGTATCTATGTATTGAGAGAGAGAGACAGAGACAGAGAGAGACAGAAACAGACAGACAGACAGACAGAAAGAAAGATCCAGAACCAGAGCCAGAGCCAGAGCCAGAGAGATATACTAATCTTCTTTTTTCCTTTCCTACTTTTCATGGTTCTGAACTGGGATTTTATCCCTACAAATAATTCCTAGAAATGGAATCAGTCCTCTCAGAAGAGACAACTTCTGTGTAATTTAACCTATTAAGAAGTGACCTAGGGCTGGGAGCCAAGATGGCGGCGTAGAAGCAGCAAGGTCCCGCAGCTCCCACACCACCACCCTAAACACCCAGAAAATATGAGCCCAGACAAAGTCTAGGAAAGTCTAGGACTCTCAGACTCACAAAAATACAGAGAACACATCTCTCCTGAAGGCAGATCAGCAGCAGGGGCTCATCCCGGTAGCTGAGAACAGAGCCTGGAACAGCCTGAAGCCGAGACCACGGCCAGGCCTGGGGCTGTGGGAAGGAGCTGAGCTGAGCCCCGCAGCCAGCCTGCAGTGTTTCTACAGCCTCCAGCACCTCCACATCTGCCAAGGCATGAGGAACAGGAAGGGAGAGGGGCAGCTAGCACAGCAGCGGAGCAGAGAACGGCCAGCCCAAAACTGCCAGCCCAAAACCGCAGCGGCACTAGGCAAGGCCCCAGGGCAGCCAGGAGGAGCAGCAGAGTCTCCCAAGCTGCAGATTGAATCTACTTCAAAGAAAATCTAAAGCACCTGCCTGAGGGAAGCTTTGTTCAGAGAGATGGTTAGTGAAAGTTGAATCTTTGAAAATTAATGAGGGGGTGATAAAGCAGTTCGGCCAATCTGCACCCAGGGCAAAAAGCAGTGGGGGAAGGGAACTGCTGGAACAGCTGGCGGCCCCCACCAGGCCTGCGGACTCTGCAGGGGGGCTGAATCGATTGATCAGGGCCAAGTGCTCTTGCGTTGAGTGGCCTGGATCCAGATCGTGGTCTTGGGTGGTGGTCCTGGGGTGCACTTTCAGGAAGCCAAAGCTGGGGGGACTTGCAACACCCCCCTAATAGATCCGGCAGTTGGGAAAACCCTAGTGATTTGGAACAGAGCTTCCCCCTTGGAAGCAGAGTTTCACAGACCTAAAAAAACAACCAATTAATTGACTGGCCAACATGAGAAAGAGGAAGCAAAATAAAAACACCAATAAAACTCTAGAATCCTTTTTTATGGATAAAAGGGTCAAAGCATGGAACGGAAGGAAGCGAGCCCAGAAATCAGAACTCCCACAC
>JAQQSW010024259.1:0-10123 GCA_028646575.1 Pseudocheirus occidentalis | reverse complement strand
ACACATTTGTATTCCCTTCCCCTATCCTCATACTAAGAAAAGTTTCATAAGTTACTGTTATCGTTTTTCTATATTGGCATGTAAATAATTCAAATTTGATAAGTTCCTTATGATTTCTTTCCCATGTTTACCTTCTCATGCTTCTTGTGTTTGATTGTCAAATTTTCTATTCAGTTCTGATTTTTTCAGCAAGAATGCTTGAAAGTCCTTCACCTCATTGAATGACCATATTTTCCCCTGGAATGATGTGCTCAATTCTGCTGGGTTGAAATAAACTTATGAATGAAAATTAACTTATTCTCTCAGTGATAAACAGCACAGGTAGATGCCATCTACTTCACTATGCATCTATTATCTGTAAATAATTGACTCGTATTTACTCCTTAGGTGTAGAACCTTTCACTTGAATGAAGTTCACCACAGATAGCCACTTCTGGATCTTACCTGTTTCTTTGTCATTTTAGAGTATTTAGGTCCATTTAGCTAGATTGATCCTAACAAGTACTAGAAAGGGGATCTGGGCCTTTCACTGAAGTTTATTCTTTAAGAAGACACAAAATGCCCTTAATTTTATTTTGCTGTTTTCTTTCATGTGCACATGTTAAAAAAAAATTTGTTATCTAGTCATTACAATGTTTCTTACCTATCCCTCTTAATCTCGACTTTTACTGTATTATCTTTGTAATGAGGCTTTTAGCATGTATCAATTCTGAACCACTTTTTATACCTTTTTACTTTCTATATATTTTCCCTATTTCTGAAGAGTAACTCATAAACATTTAAAGGACTTATTTAAATTCTGTAACTCCCCCTACTCATTTCCCAAATCTCTTTCATTGTTTGTAAATTATATTTGTTGGCTATGATGGTTTCTGGGCTCTTTTGTCTTGGATCCCTAGCACTTCTTGTAGGCCCATAATAATATTTATTTAGTGTTGGCTTTTTTATTTTGGCAATTGCTTTGCATCAAATTCTCTAAAATAAAAAGTTATTGTGATTGCATGAAATGTTTTCTTATCTTTATCCTTTCTTCTAATTTGTGTTAATTTTTACCTTCGATGTATCTAGTCCATGGTTTGACTATATAAGAAGACAGATTCATAAATTGATCCCACATTAGTAACCAACTGTTTTTCTGCCTTTTAAGATATAATCAATTTCAGGTTTTTTTTTTCCTGTTTGGAAGTTAGCAATATCCAGTGCCTTCTATCTTCTTAAATAAAGTATAATATATGAATATAAGCCTTTTGCCTCTTTCATTTCTTAATCAGGAACTTGAATTCTAATTCTTACTAGAAGGGCTTTAATCCCTTTTCTTTTCTTTATATCCTTCTAATAAGCCTATTCTATGTTTATTGTTTTGGAAGCCTGATGCTTACAGGGAGCTGGAGGGTCATTCGAGGGATATGAGTCAAATTCAATTATTCTCAGAGGAGACTTCTGGATGATAATAAGCCATTGAGAGTCTTAGTAGACAGTACCTTCCAATATTGAATCCAGCCTATCCAGGGACCCTAATTGACATAGGTTTCAAAAACCCACAGCAAATTAAAAGCAGCAGACTGGAAATAGACAGGTACCCTGATAAGCACTGAGAATTCATGAATGACATCAAAGGAGAATATTTTTTAAAAATTAACTAAAAGCAGGTCCAACCACATACAAAAATTCAAAACCAGAGAGTTTTGTGGGCCCATTGAGGACTGTATATAGCATAGCATAGTAACTAATAGTCATAATTAAGTTGTTTTTGTGTTTTTTTATAAAGGTGTAAGGAAAACATTTTTGAAATATTTCCATCTAAAATCATTAAAAAGAATTTTAGCACTTAAAAGGGTAAAACCTTAATCATCTTCTAAACAGCTACCCCTACTTATTTCCTGAGGGTACTAGATAGCTAAGATTTTATTCAAAATAGATATTATATGAGTGAATCCCTGCCTAGTCTTAGAGGTTGTATTGAACCACTTGTTGGGTATGTGTTTGTTATCTGATCTGAACTGGCTACTCACTTTTAGCAAATCAGTCCTTCTAATCTTCCCTGATTGGCTAGGCCAATTATCCTACTTCCAGTGGTAACTGTTCCCAAACTTTTCTCTTCTCCTTAAACTTTCAACATTTTCTCTTCCCTCATAGCTAAGGACCTTACCTCATACTTTACTGATAAAATAGCAACTATTTGCTGTGATCTCCCTTTTCTCTCCTCTGTAGTTCATAGTTCCCCAACACATCCACTATTCTCTCCTCAATTGCCCTTTCTGACAAAGAAGTGGGTTTTTGTCTTACCAATACTAACCCCTCTTCAAGTTCCTTTAACCCCATCCTCTTCTGTTTTCTCCAGTAGATTGCTCCCTCACAGTCCTCTCTTTCCTTTTTTTCTCTTTTTCTTCTCTTATCTTCAACTCCTACCTACTGGTTCCTTCCTCCCTACCTACAAACATGTTGACATCTGCCCCATCTTGAAAACACTCTCACTAGACTCTATCATTCTGTTAAATGATCATCTCTTCTATTTAGAATCAAACTTTTAGAAAAAAAATGGGTTTTACCTCCTTTTCCTCTAATATTTTCTCTTAATCCTTTGCAACCTAAATTCCAGCATCATCCCTCAATTGAAATGATGCTTTAAAAAAAAGAAAAGAAAAGGAAGGAAAGAATGAAAGAAGGAAGAGAAAGAAATACTCTTATAACCCTGCAGAGTTGAGCAAAACAAATTCTCACATTGGTCATGGCTGAAAAGGTATATCTGTCTCCTCATTTTTTAGTTCATCACCTCTCTTGCAGGAAGTATGTGTTTCATCTTTAGTGTTCTGGACTTAAGATTTATTTTTGCATTGATATGAGTAATAAAGTCTTTAAATTTTTTTCTGTTTTTCCCCCACAATATGGTTGTCATAAAAATTGTCCTTCTAGTTCTGCTCTCTTTACGCTGCTTTATTTCATGGAAGGCTTCCCATTTTCTTCTGTCTATTTTATCATTTCTTAGGGCGTACTGTGGCACACACATTATATTCCTATATCACAATTTGTTTAGCTATTCACTAATAGGAAGGTAGCCCAATAGTTTCCGATTTTTGTCTGCAATGAAAAGAGCTGCTGCAACTATTTTGGTACATAGAGATCTTTTTTTTCCTTTGATCTTTCTGGGTTTGGGGGCCTAGTAGTGGTGAAATAGTAGTAGTAGTAGTAGTATAACTGGGTCAAAGGGTATTCATGTTTTAGTGTATAGTTCCAAATTGCTTTCCAGAATGGCTAGGCCAATTCACAACTCGGCCAGCAGTGTGTTAGTGTGCTGGTTCTACCGCAGTCCCTCCAACATTTGTCATTTTCCTTTTTTGTCGTCTTGGACAGTCTAATGATTATGAAGTGAATTCTCAGAGTTGCTTTAATTTTCATTTCTCTAAATACTAGTGCCGTAGAGTATTTTTTTACTTGATTGTTGATAAGTTGGATTTCTTCCTTTCAAACCTGATAGTTCCTATCTTTGAGCATTTATTTACCAGGGGAATGGTTTAGTCTTACAAATTTGAATCAATTTCTTTTATATCTTAAATATGAGACCTTTATCAGAGAAACTTATTGCAAAGATTGTTTTCCCCATTTACTAGCTTACTAGATTTTAACTACATTAATTTCCTTATGCAAAAATTTTTAAATTCAAAGTCAAGTTAAAGTCAACATTGAACATTTTAACTTGAGTGAGCCTCTCTATTGCTTATTTAGTCATAAACTCTTACCCTATCTGTAGATCCAAAAGGCAATTTCTTCCTTTTATCTCTTATTTGTTTGTGATATGACCTTTTATATCTAGGTTATGTATTAATTTAGAACTTATCTTGGAATATGGCATAAGGTGTTGGTCTAAACCTAATTTCTGCTAGAGTGCTGTCTAGTTTTCCCAGCAGTTTGTATCAAATTGTATTTCTTTTTCCCGTTACTGCTGTCTGTGCCTGAATTTAAAGTCACATCTTCCTGCCTCCAGACTCGGCATTCTATCCACAGTGCCACCTAGCTGCCCCAGACTATCATTTCCTCATTTTGGATCCCGTCTCCCTATTAATACAACATAAGATCACTAGTAGGTTGGTCATTAGATAATGAATTCTCTAGCCATGAAAGCCCATGAAATAAAATACAAAATAGCCCTCCTATAGTTTCTATAGTGAATATTGCCAAGCAGTAGAAAAAGGGCAAAGACAGTTCTAAGAATCACAAACTTTTCAGTTTGTAAGTATTAATTTAATTAATATAAGTCTTGTTATTCTAAAGTATGAGATCATTGTTCAAAGCAAATAGGAATTCTGCTGTAGGAATTGAACCATACTGATACTGACATACTCTCGTACTTTTAAATGAAAGCAGAGGCAATGCTGGCTCTTTCTTCCTTTTCTAAATAGTCACAGTTCACCACTTTAATATGTTCAAGAATGTTGCTAGGGATTAAAGTAAATGTCATAGGTTTGTAGTTTGAAGACTCCACCCTCTTGCCTTTTTGGAGCATGGAGACATTTGCACTTCTCAGTTCTGTGGTACCTCTCCAGTTCTCGTAAGATTATTTCTGAGATCCCTGACAGTGGCTCAGCATTCACACCTGTGAGTTCTTTCAAAACCAGTGGGTGTTGATTTATCCAGGCTTGGTTACTGGAACTCAATGAAAGCAACTAAAGGCTTTTCTTCTATCCACATATGAAGCTTTTGTAGTCAGGATGGTATCCAGCTTTTTGGGGGGGGGGTCTGAAAGATAATTGAGGCACCTGTGGATAGCAGGAAAGAATTTCACAGAATCTGAAGGTATAAGGGACCCCCCGTGGCCATCTAATTCAATCCATACAATTTACCCATGAGAATTCTTAAATATTGCAGTTTCTAACATAGGGAAATTCAACAATCTCCTTTGCTAGAAATTTTTAAAAGTAAGATTCTAATATGTTTTAGATGATTTAAATATAGTCTTGACTGAAGACAAAGGATATAGTTTAGAATATAAAAGCCTGCAGGCCATATGCAGCCTGCAAGGAATGTAGCCCAAACCAGATTAAAATGTAATCGGGAAATATTTAACAAAATAAAAATATGATAGAACTTATATAATATTACATTTTAAAACTGAGTAAATACATGGCCCAAAGGGATCTTTATTATGGATTAATGGCCCTTATTTCTACTTGAACTTGATAGCATGGGTTTAGATGATCTTTTAAAGATCTTCTTAGCATCAGGATTTGGTGATTGGATGTCCTTAATGTACTTAAACATATTTTTCTTTCTTTTAACAAGGTGGATGATATAGAAGCAGCTGTGACAGATTTAAAGCAAAAGAAGATCCGTATTCTGAGTGACGAGGCTAAAATAGGTGCACATGGCAAACCAGTCATTTTTCTTCATCCTAAAGACTGTGGTGGAGTCCTGATAGAACTCGAACAAGCTTAATCTAAAGTTGTGAAAAATTTATAATGAGATAATTTCCTATGACATATTACCTTTTATGGGATATTTGTTCAAATCCAGAGTAATGCCTTAACTTAAAAGTTCAAACATCAAACTGACAGAAGATTAAATAGATAAAATAACAAAAATATTATTTATTTTTACTTTTCCCTAATCTGTGGGAAAACATTGGTCATTCAAACCTTTAATACAGTTGTAAAAATCATGCTTATGGAAATAAAATTATCCCTATCTTTAAAATGGTATGAAAACTTCTTGAATAATGTGTACCAATTATCCTAGAGGACTGTGTGCTTAGTGTAGAATGTGTGCTCTCTATATGGAGAGATTTGCCCCCAAAGCAGTGGATGCATTGGCACCTTGATGTAGATGTAGATAGATAAATGTTTAGACTGTCCTGTTTAACTGTCAAGCTGTTCTGCAGGCTATGTGGAGACACGTTTTTCTTTTTTTTTCTTCTTTTTTTTTTAGTTTTCAATATTTCAATATTTCCCAAATTTTCTTCCCATCTCTCCCGTTCCCCCACCCCAAGATGGCAAGCATACTGAATACCCCTTCCACCAATCTGCCTTCTTTTATATCTCTCCCAAACCCTCACCCCTTTCTTGTAGGGCAAGATGGATTTCTATACCCCATTGCCTGTATATCTTATTTCTCAATTGCATGTAAAAATCATTTTTTAACAACTCTTTTTAAAACTTTGAATTCCAGATTCTCTCCCTTATCCCCTCCTCACCCATTCCTACTGACAAGACAAGCAATTCAATATAGGTTATACATGTGGGCCAAGTTTTTATTTTAAATTAAAGCTTTCTAAATTGTTTGGGACCAACTCATTTTCAGAGCAGATTACTTTGGACCAAACTATTTTGGGTATTAGACCATGAAAATGGAAGCATATATGGAAGTTTTAGTAGGTAAACAGATGACTGGATCTGTGACTGGGCAGGTCCATGAATAAGTCAATTTGTTAATTATATATATTGAACTGAGTACTGATTATTGGACTTCTGCAGGCATACAAAACAAATGGAAACTCCTCATTTGCAGAATTTACATTCTAATTGGGGAAACATACATGAATATATTTTTGAAAAAATGTATTGTGTAAGGGGGGCAATGAGTAAATCAGGTTATCTCATCCCATTTAAAAGTTAGTGTCAAGATGCTCTGCCCAGATATTTTAACCAGATAAGAATACTTCTTACTAAAAAAAAAATACTTCTTACTGAGTTAATCAAACATAGACTTTAGACTAAGTGAGAAAAAAGTCCTTGATCAAACTTAGATATCTTTGAAAACCATTGGATGATCCAGAGGAAGTATGTTTAGACTGGTTGGAGAAACTTGGTTAAATCCTGAGAGTAATCTTTAAAATAGTGATCCAGTTGGAAATTGAGGTTTGGTTTTTTTGGTTTTGTTTTTATAGAATCTAGTAGTTTAGGGTAAGAGTCTTCCAGTCAAGCTCTAAGAAGGGGTCACTTGAGGGAGAGAAGAGTCTCTTGGCCTTTGTCTACCTTCCTCCTTTGCCACATGACTAGAAGAGAACCTCGTGGACTTCTGATAACAAGACGATTAAGTCTTTTCATCAGCATCCTAGCAGCATCCCCAGAATACCAGCAGCGTCTGCAACAGGTGCAAAAGATGATTTGCACATGATGAAAAAAAAAAGCAGATTCAAGGCTCTACAAGGAATTCAACAGAAAAACACCAATGCTGAAGTGAGTATCTTAAGGACTCCAGATAAATGGAGATCTCTAAGCTTGAACTCACTTTACCACCACCACTCCCTCCCAAACTCTATCTATACTGTTAGGAAAAAGTAAAAAATGATCACAGGCCTTTAGGGAGATTTTGTATCATCTATACCCCTGAAGTAAATACCTGTTTCTAACAGTTAATAAAATATGATTAATTGATATCAACTAATAATCATGGAAAGAAGCACCTCCATGTGGGTTCATGACTTGGCACTCCCCCTAGGCCTAGAGCCTTGAGAGTATATGTAGCAGTTAACGTCTAGAAAACTTAACCAATCATTGCCAGCGAGTTAGGAGAGTGTCTCTAAAACACTCACTACAATTAATAACTGTCAATAAAAACAATAATATAAATAAGACAATGAAAAATTTTATTCCAAAGTCTTAACCTTTCCTTAACAAGGAAAATCCAGATGAATTAATCAAGTCAATAAAGTGTGTGTTTGTTCTGAGTTTGTTCTGTGTCTCCTTTCTGGCTTACCTAAAGTTTTGCTGCCTTTGGCTCTATTTTATATCCTTTTTCCTTTCTTTTCTTGTTGAATATACTTTTGTGCCTCCAATTTGTATTTTAATTTTGCATCTCTAATATGTCTTTTGTATATAACAAAGCAGTGGTTATTTTCTTCTACTACATATCCATTAAGACATTCTAATATCTCAACATGGTGAGAAGGTGACCCTGTGTATTGTTTAATATACTTTTTAAAAGAGAGTCAGTTTGGTGCAGTGGATACAGTGCTAGGCTTAGAGTTAGAAAGACCAAAGTTCACATGTATCTCAAATGTATTTACTAGATATATAACCATATTTACTAGCTAAATAATCATGTGATGATGGATAAGTCACTTTGTCTGTGAGTCTCTGGTAACTCATTAAGACTTATCCATTACGTTATAAGTGAGCTGTAATTTGTTTAGATGGAAAGAATTCTCAAACCAAAGATACCACAAACCCTTCACTTTTTGACATTTTGAAAGCAAGATTCTATACCTGGGAAATAGAGATTATAGGTCCTAAGAGGTAAAATTAGAAACATAGTAAGAGCTAAGCAAAATTGTCGCAAAAGAATTTCAAATGGAATATTGATAATAGAGGGAGATGGTAAAATTGATTTTGGAAAATATAAATAGGTAGGTAAAGAGTACTATTTTTAAAATTAAATTTTATGTTTATTTTTGGTTTACATCATTTATTTCCACCAGATTTTGAGTTTCAAATTTTCTCCCCCTATTTTCCCTACTCACCACCCCAGAACAGCAATCCCACTGTATACCCCCTCCCCCAATCTGCTCTCTCCTATATTCTCCCCCATATCCCCTCAGACTTTCCGGTAGGGCAAGGTGGATCTCCATACCCCAGAGCCTGTATATCTTATTTCCCAATTGCATGTAAATAACAATAATAATAATGATAATGATTTTTTTAAACATTTGATTTTTTTGACTTTGAACTCCAAATTTTTTCCCTTCCTCCCTCATCACCTACCTTACTGGGAAGATAAACAATTCAATATAGGTTGTACATGTGTAGTTATGTAAAACATTTGCATAGTGGATATATTGTGAAAGACTGACTATGTTTCCCTCCATCCCATCCCACTTATTCTATTCTCAACTTTGACCCTGTCTCTTTTCAAAAGTGTGTACTTCCAACTACCCTCCCCCCCCAACCTGCCTTGTCCTCCATCATCCCCCATCTCATCCCCTTCCCCTCTGCTCTCCTGTAGGTCAAGATACCCAACGTAGTGTGTATGTCATTCCCTCCCTAAGCCAAATTCAGTGAGTGTAAGATTTACCCATTCCCTTTTGCTCTCCTGTTGTTCCCTTCCATTGTAACAGTTATCCCTTGCCTCTTCTATATGAAATAATTTACCCCATTCTGTCTCTCCCCATCTCCTCTCATTATATTCTTCTCTCACCTCTCAATTTCACCTTTTAAATATCATCCCTTCATATTCAACTGATCCTATGCCCTCTTTCTATGTATACCTGTACACATATATGCACACACTCACAAATGTATTCATACGCATATATACCCTCCTATATAGACATATATGTATGTATACATGCATACATACATATATACATATATATATATATTTATATCCCTTTTATCCCATTTATATCCCTTCACCTATGCTCATACTGAGAAAAGTTTCATAAGTTACAATTATCGTTTTTCTATGTAGGCATGTAAATAGTTCAACTTTGATAAGTTCTTTATGATTTCTTTTCCCTGTTTACCTTCTCATGCTTTTCTTGCTTCTTGTATTTGAATGTCATATTTTCTATTTCATTCTGTTTTTTTCATCAAGAATGCTTGAAAGTCCCCTATTTCATTGAATGACCATATTTTCCCCTGAAACATACTGTTTTGCTGGGTAGGTGATTCTTGGTTTTAATCCTAGCTCCTTTGACCTCCAGAATATCATATTCCAAGCCTTTCAATCCTTTAATGTAGAAGCTGCTAAATCCTGGGTTATCCTGATTGTGTTTCCACAGTATTCAAATTGTTTCTTCTTGGCAGCTTATAATATTCTCTCCTTGAACTGGGAACTCTGGAACCTGGCTATAATATTTCTAGGAGTTTTCTTTTTGGGATCTTTTTCAAGAGGTGGTCAGTGAATTCTTTTCATTTCTATTTTGCCCTTTGACTCTAAAATATCAGGGCAATTTTCCTTGAGAATTTCTTGAAGGATGATTACTAGGTTCTTTTTTTTTATCATGGCTTTCAAGTAGCCCAGTAATTTTTAAATTGTCTCTTCTGGATCTATTTTCCAGGTCAGTGGTTTTTTCAATGAGATATTTCACATAGCCTTCTATTTTTTCATTTTTTTTATCTGTTTAATAGTATCTTGATTTCCCATAAAGTCATTTGCTTCCATTTGCTCCACTCTAATTCTGAAGGAATTA